>JAOTOM010003200.1:117500-122500 GCA_034440615.1 Ashinkailepas kermadecensis
GGAACTGCGCTCTACTTGTCCAATCTACATGGGCAAGAAAAGTCCCCAGTTAAAAGCCGAAGG
Organism: Ashinkailepas kermadecensis; assembly: GCA_034440615.1. Lineage (NCBI taxonomy): Eukaryota > Metazoa > Arthropoda > Thecostraca > Neolepadidae > Ashinkailepas > Ashinkailepas kermadecensis. The sequence continues at coordinate 117,564 of JAOTOM010003200.1, forward strand.
TGGCCTGCTTCCACTGGCAGACCGGGGTGTCACTTTGTACACACTAAGAGGGGCCAGTCAATCATGCAGTGTCCCCCTTCCCATAGGTGTAGGACCAGGTGGGGCATGACCCCTCCCCACTTTTCATGAAAGTTCAACATTAATGCTATGGCGATGCATGGTAAGAATCAACTTCAAAAGGGGGTTTGTCGCTGAGGCCAGAATATTGTGTTCTTGCTGGCAGAGGTGAGACGCATGCTGTATGTGAGCGTACATACCACGAGCATACGAAGTTCATGATTGATGCGCTAGCCGCGGGGATAGCTAATAAGATCTACTTTCAGAAGATCTACTTTCAGAAGATCTATTTTCATGAGATCTACTTTCAGAAGATCTATTTTCACAAAATTTACTTTCAGAAGATCTATTTTCAAAAGATCTACTCTCGGGTCTGAATGTTCGGAATATTTACTCTTAATTCTGAATGTTCAGAAGATCTACAAATAGGCCTCAAATGTTTAGAAGATCTCCTTCACAATGCACATGTTCAGAAGATATACTGATAGCTGGAAGTGTTCACAAGATGCACAAGTTCACAAGATAACGAGGTATCACTCATGCTGAGTTGATGTCTCACGTAGTGCGTAACATGGAAAACGAAAAACGTATGTTGCAAGAACGCAGTGTCCTGTAGAGAGGAAATCATGGCTGATCTAAGATCAATCTGCGATTGTAACACTGATAACAAATTTCATATTTGATCATAAGATTTGGGACAAGCACATCGTGAGCACAAGCCGATAATTGCACCTATGCTAATGACAATATCGTAAGATGAACAGGCTGGAGTTTCACTGACAAAATTAAATGATGACGCATCAGAAGACGTTCCAGGGAAGGCGCTCGATGCACTTGAAAAAAAGCTGGAAAGGCTAAGCAAGTATTTCAATGCCAATAGAGCATACGCCACGCTAAGCTAAAGGATCTGAAACGTCGAAAATTATCATGCGTGTGTTTTCCATGCACGGGACTAAAACTAAAAGCAAATGTGATAATCGGCTTCGGGCTATTCGCTAATAATGTTTCTGCAAGTGGAACCTCCGCGCATAATTGCCAGAATGTGCACAATTATGTGCGTTTGCCCTATCCAAGCCCCAAGTTGATGTCGCGGCATTTCGCACTTCGCACTTGTTCCATTTTCCTTTTGCCAGATCAACCGACGGACTCCGCATCCAGTAATCCGCCAGCAATCGGGAATCTGGCGTCCGGACATTCGGGAACGCGAGTCGGTCCCGATCGAGGATAGAACACCGAAGTTTACTGCAGCGATGCCCTGTGCCCGAATCTGCTGACTTCGCTTGTTGCTTGGCAATAGTTGCTGACGGATGCGGTGGGGGGGTGGGGGGGGGGGTCTCTAGTTGAGTGTCAGAGAAGCCGCGAAACCCATCGCGCCTCCCACCGATCGTGGCGACAGCACCGACAACTGTATGAGCAGCTACTGGAAAAGCCCCACTGATTGTGCGAACAGCCAGTTGTATGGAACTGAGCAAAGCCAGATAGATAAATAACGTAAAGCCGGATAAATAAAGACGAGACCGAGAAAAAGACAAAGACAGATAGAGAGATTGTGCGCAATTGGCAGAAGTTTTGGCAGCAGCATTAGGCCGTGGAAGTTCCGGAAAACTTGTGCAGTTAGCGGAAAATGCCATCAGCAGTTACCAGGCTCCGGAAGAAATACGTGCTGGTTTCTTCACTTTTCAACATTCGGCCTGATGTTTGTCGATACTGGAACGTCGATGGCCAGTTATCAATGGTGTGGTTAAATAAAATATTCCTCGTGATAGGGATGGATTCGAAGTTCGCGAGGGCGACATATTGATGCACAAGGGGATTTACTTTTTTAATACTGCAGATAAGTATATCTCAGTGGAAGTGCTGGAATCACGATAGGAGATACCGCTGACAAACAATGAGACGTGAACAACGGTGATCAGAAAATCTACGCAAAGCACATGCAGTATGGCAGATGTAGGTAAGCAAATGTGCGCACGCGCAGAGATGCGTATGGCAAGCACGTGTAAGCCCAAGGGGAGGGGAGTGAGCTTAGAGGCCGGTTAACCTGTCGCACATTCCAGGATCATCGACATCGGACGCAAGAACCGAGAAATCTCTAGCCGAGAACCAACAAGCCTCTCTCAAGCCGAGAACCGCAACACCGCCAGATTGCTCGCAAACGGCTTTTTTTGTCGCCTCAAACGCCACCACAGAGGATGTCGCGCCATAGTGGAGCTGCATAAGCCCAGCCAGCCTGCTGACCTCGATAGCACACGAGCCGCAGCAGCTCCAAAGGCACGATCAAAAGGCCGGGTCAACGACATACTAGCCACTCACTAGGAAGCCAACTTGGCCGCACCGACCGAAGATCGTCCAGCCAGCCTGCCACCACTACATCTACATCTACATCTACTCTCCCGACTTCCAGTTCTACTTACTACTAGCTTCAACTACAGGATGGTCCGGCGGTGCCGCTGCCCCTCCCACCCCTCCGCCGATACTTGTAACAGTGTACACCATTCTAATCCAACTCCAACGTCAAACCCACTACCCACACCACTGTGGGTAGTGGTGGACACTGACACTGTGTCGTAGTGTCAGTGTCCCAACATGGACACTGACACTACGGCAAGCACACCGACGGGTGATTTCTTCCTCTGCCGCCGGGATGATGGGGAGCCCATGGGCTCCCTTGACCCCTGGACGGTGGAGGAGATCTCCCGTTGGACACAAAAGCCCCTACAACCACGCTAAATCCGATCAGGGGCGCTTTTGATTCAGACATATAACTCCGACGACGTAGACGTTAACACGCATCACAGACATCACTGACATACCAGTCACCATAACACCAGTCGCACATCTCAACACATCACAGGGCACGATATACGCACGGGAGGTGGCCTGGATGACGGAGGAGGAACTGGCTCTCAGGTTCAGGAGACAGGGTATCTCCTCCGTCTACAGCCCCCACCTCAGCACACAAACAAGACGCACACAATCTCATACTGACTTTCAACACAGGACAACCATCTACGCACGTTAAAGTCGGCTACATTAGGTACAAAGTCACGCCACGAGCGCCCATCCTCGACGTTGTCTGTTCTATCAGCGCTTCGGACACTCGAAGAGGGAGTGCCACGACACAACACCCATCTGCGCAAACTGTGCCGCATCACACCACACAAACACATGCACGAGCGGCACACTACGCTGCGTCGGTTGCGGCGGAGACCACGCCTCCCGGGACAGGGCCCGCCCTCTGAGGACAAGGGAGAAGGAATTATCCGTCTTGTCCACATACAGGGCTGGGCCCCGCCGCGGGAAAGGTCGTAGGTCAACGACCAGCAGCCGACGCAGCCCACACACCACCACAAGACGTCCACGCAATCGACACAAACAGACATAAATGATACGGCTACACCATAAACCAATGCAACACAGACAGACGTAACAATCATAATCAGGCCACAACCCACAACACAAAACACCGCACAAGCACCAAAACAGAACAAACCTCGACGATACTCACCCGCCTGCGCAACACCCCCAATACCACAGCGTGGAACACGCAAACCATCACCCGAACCAGGCCCATCAGAACCACCACTAACACCAAACGCAGTACGCAAAAACCTACGATTCCAATTCGAAACACTCACAGACTCAGACGACGACTACAACAGTTCAGACAACACCTCCTCCACCACCCATGCACCCACAACACGAGCAACTACCAAAACAAACGGCATCTTTACTAACAACAAACCACACACCCGTGCCAAAACTTCCCGACACTGAACAACATCCAACGAACTCCTCCACCTATTCTCTCCCTGCTCTACCCATAACGTGCAAAATATTTTTTTTAAACTGACCAAGAAAAACAAACGAACAAAAGAAGAAAACACGTTTAAAAAAACAACACCAAAGGCCAAAACCAAAGGGGAAAAACAATTTAACGATACAAAAGGCCCAAAGCAGTGTATGATATGTATGATGTGTATGTTCTTGAAATGTTCACTAAAACGGCGATGACCCGACCCCCACCCCCACTCTACTTCGGCACCGCCCGGACCACGACCTCTCAACTAGACTCTTCTCTTAAATCGTAAACAGCCGATATCACCTCTAGGTGGCAGGCTGGACAAACTCAGCAACAACAACTTAGAGGCCTGCCGGACCATATAGGTCATTTGTGCCGCCTTTAAACGGAGTGGGTTTTGCAAGCAAGTCTAAGGTAAGTGTACATTTAAGTTAAAAGAGTCTTACGTCATAGTGTATGTGATGTCAATGTGCTGAAGGCCGGGCTAGGTGGGGGACGTCTCCCGGATGTTTAGTGCTTTTGGTTTACTTTACTTCTTCCCAAGATAATTCATAGTTGGGATGAGGGGGGTTGACAAGAAAATTGGTTTTGCCAGGGTGGTGGCATTAGCCTATTCTTGTCGAAGAGCACCGAGGCGTCTACCGTGCGGACAAGGAGATAATTGTCCACACCCGCCGGTGCGTTGAACGGTGATACGCCAGTTGAATGCACATAATGTTCCGACAGGGTCTGGTCGCCAGTGCGTTGAACTGTGATACACCAGTTGTACGTGCATCATGTTCCGACAGGGTCTGGTCGCCGGTGCGTTGAACTGTGATACACCAGTTGTATGTACATCATGTCGACCTGGCGTTGAATGTTGGACACGATATCACCTGAATGTGACGCATTCTTCATTTGACAGTCTTCATCTGCAGCGCGAACTAGCCAGAGCCGGCAAGGAATTGGCGTTATGGCAGTCGCCATTGTTCACAGGGCACTACGTTTCATGCCTGCTGACGAACCTGAATAAAAGCCAGTACCCCGGATGTTAGCTCGATCTGTCTCGGCCCAGAATCCACGGGTTTCCCGTGCTTGT
>JAOTOM010003200.1:125000-140957 GCA_034440615.1 Ashinkailepas kermadecensis
ACATGTTGTTCATCGGTCATGCCGAGTCACTGATATACTGATATACTGATACACTGATGTAGATCACGCCAAAGGGGTCAATCTCCAGCGACGTTTCGGAGTGCACATGTTAAACTGCGATCCAATGCATGTGCGCCACATGGCGAGCAAGCTGTGTATAAGTGCAGGCAGTATCCATGTCACAGGTATACGAACAGACATGTAGCAAGCGGGTTTGTGACTTGAGGAACTAACTGTACATAAGTGCAGGCAGTGCCCATGTCCATGGGTGTAACCACTGGGGTGAGGGGGGGGGGACATGTCCCTACAATTTCTGAAAAGTAGCGATTTGTCCCCTCAAATCTCTTTCATGTCCCCCCCAAGCCTCAGCTGCCTGAGTATGATCGCCGCAAAATTATACTTGATCATTTATAAAGTGAAAAATATTTATGCAAGAGAATCACCAAAAATACTAGAAGCCGATCTAGCCAGGGCTTCACGGCCTATCTGTCGTTACAAAATCTCCGAATAGTAAATCAGGAAACGTTCGAAATGTCTGCTACCTGGCCATTCTTAAATAACATGAACCTTGACCATTTTGTGTTCTCGCTTGGGTGGAAAATTGTGCTTTGCGAGGCAACACATTTTCATTATCGCAAGGCTTTACACGTCTTAGGTTGCATTCCACTGCGCATATATTGATATATCTTGAAGAAACGTGACTGGGTATCCTTGAGTATCTTGAAAACCATAGAGATGAGTCATGGACAGCCTTAAGCATGTACGTCAAGTTAACGTAGTATTCGTATTCGTATTCAGCGACGAGTTCGCTAGAGGCGTATTTGTATTGGCATCGGCATTCAGCGACGGGTTTATCATCATCGTTCGAATCAATTACCACAAATGCTTCTGCTTGCACTTAACACGCTGGAAGCAACTACCTTGGTCTCACATTACCACTTTAATCGCCAAGGTCCAACGCAAACCGTTTTCTTCGGTCGCCTCCCATTTTTTCGTTTTCACCAAAACCTGCCCAAATCTGGCCACAGACGATAAGCTGTGATGAACCATCGTGTAACATTTCAAACCGGCACATGTCAAGGTTAAACGTCCAGGTCAAAGGTTAGCTTGATTTATTAGATGGCGATATTAAAGCGATATCGACCGAACGAGCGGTTCGGTTGCTGTCGATTCAATTTTCTTGAAATGGGCGTCATTCCACGTGGCTTATGCGGCATCAGAAAGCTAAGCAATCTAATTGTTGTTCAGGGGCAAAGATCGAACTGATCCTTCGGTCGCCTCCTTTTATCGTTTTCGCTCAAACCTATCCAAATCTGGTATCAAGCGATAGCCAGCGGTGACACTCGAGTAACATTTCAAACCAGGACATGTCAAGGTCAAAGGTTTGATTGAGTTTTTCGATGACTTTGTGTTTCATCGCCATGGCTTCAATTTTCAGAAAATGGATGTCATTCGACGTCGCTTGTTGTGCGGTGTCAAGAAATTGATAATTTGTAATAATATCGACGGGTCGAAATTCAAGCTGATTTCTTCGGTCGCCTTGCATTTTTTTTTTTTTGGTTTGCACCCCGGCCTACCCAGATCCACTATCAAGGGATAGCCCATGGTGAACCCTCGAGAAACATTTTGAAACAGGAATATGGCCAAAGTCAAACCTCAAGGTCCAAGGTTAGTTTTGATTTTTCGAAGTCCTCGCGATTCGTCGCTATGGGTTCAATTTGCACCAAGTGGGTGTCATTCGACGTGGCTTGTGCCGTATTATAATGTTGCAAAATCGAACTAATTTGAAAGGTCAAACCGACTTCTTTGGTCGCCTCGCACTTTTTTCTTCGCCTTTGTCTACTCACATCTCATGTCAAGCAATAGCCTGTGGTGAACCTCGAGTAACATTCCAAACCGGGACATGTCGATGTCAAACCACAAGATCGAAGGTTAGCTTAAATTGCTCGAAGTCCTCGCGCCTCGTCGCTATGTCTTCAATTTTAATTAAGTGGGTGTCCTTCGATGTGCCGTGAGGTACTCTATCAAACTGCTCAGAAATCACATTAATTTTCGAAGTCAAAGGTCGAACTATTTTCTTCGATCGGCACGCATTTCTTCGTTTTCTCCCAAAGCTACCCGTGTTTGGTATCAATGGATAGCCCGTGGGCAACCCTCGAGTAACATTTCAACCAGGAACATGTCAGGTCAAGCCTCAAGGTCAAAGGTTAGATATGATTTTTCAAAGTCATCGCGTTTCGTCGCTATGGCCTCAAGTTGCATTATGTGGGTGCCATTCGATGTGGCTTGCCGTACGGTATCAAAATGCTGAGATATCGAAATAATTTCGAAGTTGCGCTGACAACAGCGACGTCAGGCCAAACACAGACTGCCGAGGAAATTATATGCGACTTTGGCAGAGTCACTTGTGAACGATTCTCAACTGTAGCCGGGCAATGTTGGTCCTATCGGCCTTGGCTTCCTATTCAGCGATGGGCGCTAAATGACCTACTCTGGTCGATGCGCCCCAAAACCCCAATCATCATCATCATCATTCCTATTCAGCGTCACGCCAGCGTGCAGACAGAAGGCTGTTTTGGTCGGCCGTCGGGCTTCAAAGAGCACACATGGCGGCAGAGGTGCAGCCGAGGGAGGATTCGGTCGGCCTGGGCTCCCGGTCCGGGTGGTCAGCGGCAGTTGGCTGTGCACTCTCGGTGCACGCTCGGTGCACGACACGCCATCGCCAGCGACGTAGACGTCCCAAATGCCGGCGCATCCTCGTCTGGCGCCAGCTGCAGCTTCCTGAGCCCCGGCAGCGCTGGCCAAGTGATCGATGTAGCCAACGCTGACCATGCTGTAGAGGACGGTGAAGAGGCTGACGTTGAAGAGTCTGTGGCCGAGGAAGGCGAAGGGGACCAGCTGTGGAGTAAGCAGCCTCGGAAACACATGACTGAGGGTGCGCCAGACTATGATAGGCAGATCGGCACACCGACTCATCCGTTGTTAGAGAAGGACGTACTCTGTCGTACTACCGTTGGCACTTCAACGGAAGTATCGGGAGGTTGATCGCATCTTTATGCGCTGCCAGTGTTCATCATATTGCCACGTATTTTGAGTACAGTATTTCGCCACGCCAGAAAAGGGTCCAAAAAACCAAACCACATGATTGGAACCGATTTCGTGAATAATCGTGTTCCTTCACCATTCCACTTAATTGCTGCAATTGCGGGAAACCTCCGGCCACAAAAGGATTAACGATCAACACTAAGCAGGTGTATACTGAACCAAGTATATTCATGATTCTGTCATTCAGATCATTCAGTGATATCAGACCCCGGTAAGGTACAGGGTGCCAGACGAATTATAGATTTGGATGGGAAGTGAGGAGAAGCAGATGGTAGATATGAGGTGCCAAGGAAATCTTAAAGCTTGGGTAATTATTAAAATTTCCCCCGCTGTTGTACAGCGAAGCACTGGACGAAGGCTGCCGCTGTCACTTTCCGCCTCCGCCGGCCTGCTGGACTCGCCCTTGGCAGCGACCAGGGGGCCAGAGGGTAGTTCGCGTGTGACTGCACCAGGTGAGAGGGCATGGTCGGCGGCGAGGTGGCCGCCCAAGTAAGCGGTCCGCTGTCGGACTCCCAAGCGACATACACGAGCGGCAGACAGACAGACAGACAGACAGACAGACAGACACGATCGGCAGACTGACAGACAGACAGACACGACCGGCAGACTGACAGACAGACAGACACGATCGGCAGACTGACAGACAGACAGACATACAGACAGACAGACAGACAGACACACACGATCGGCAGACTGACAGACAGACTGACACGAGCGACAGACTGACGGACAGACAGACACGATCGACAGACTGACAGACAGACAGACACGAGCGACAGGCTAACAGGCAGACAGACACGGGCGACAGATTGATAGACAGACAGACACGAGCGACAGACTGACAGACAGACAGACACGAGCGACAGACTGACAGACAGACAGACACGAGCGACAGACAGACACGAGCGACAGACTGACATACAGACAGACACGAGCGACAGATACACACGATCCGCAGACTGACAGACAGACACACACGATCGGCAGACTGACAGACAGACAGACACGATCGACAGACTGACAGACAGACAGACACGAGCGACAGACTGACAGACAGACAGACAGACACGAGCGACAGACTGACAGACAGACAGACACGATCGACATACTGACATACAGACAGACACGATCGGCAGACTGACAGACAGACACACACGATCGACAGACTGACAGACAGACAGACACGATCGACAGACTGACAGACAGACAGACACGAACGACAGACTGACAGACAGACAGACACACACGATCGGCAGACTGACAGACAGACAGACACGATCGGCAGACTGACAGACAGACGGACACGATCGGCAGACTGACAGACAGACAGACACGATCTAGACTGACAGACAGACAACAGAACAAGACCGACAGACAGACGACACGACAGACTGACAGACAGACACGATCGGTAGACTGACAGACAGACAGACAAGAACGACAGACAGACAGACAGACAGACACGAGCGACAGACTGACAGACAGACAGACAGGAGCGACAGACACTGTCAAGCAGTCACCGAGTCATACAGATTTATGACTTAATACGAGCCTGGGTGAATTATGACACACTTTATGACTTCAAGAGGCATCGGGACGCGTCCGAGTTCAGCCTATCAGGGGAAGATATCGCAAGAAGAAAATGGAAGAGACTGAAGCCCGCCTAACCAGCGACATATCCCGAGTTGCAAGGAAACTATCTACCCGACAGTGCGACCGAGATCGCGCCTTGTGCGTACTGTGATGTTGACCGTCGGCTGTGCTTGGTTTAGTTTTCGGGGGCGGAAGTGAGGTTGCTTGGGCTGCTATGGCTTCCGTCGGATGTACGGCAGGTATGGGGGGGGCAGATGCACGCAGGCGTACCTACAGCCACAGACCGGCCCGCTTCTCTACAGCGAAGTGCTCGATCGTGGCTGCTGTTCACCCCTGCCGTTTTATGAAGTTCTGGATCGGCCCACAATGGCGACGGCATGTCATTGCCGGTGTGACTGCGCCGGATGGCATGACGCCCCCGGTGATGGGGTGTCTGCTCACCGGAGCATCATTTGAACACGAGCAATTTCACCACAAATCGACAAATTGTTTTTCAAGGGTGGCGCCGCCCACCTTGCATATTTGAGTCTGCAGTGAGAGCTTCGCTCGATCCACAGGACAGCTGTGCCAGCATAGGCTGCCTCTAGCTGGGGACTCGGAGCAATAGCTTCGGCGTTGCCGTTTTCGGACGTCACTGAAGCGACGCATCACATGCCTCAAACATGCTTCTGGCACCGAAATCCCGCAGGCGATACATGGAAAGTGCCGCGCATGTTTGTTCAACTCGAAATGATTCGACACACTCCGATGGATCCCGCACACCCCTGGCACTACGTTTCGTTTAAATGATGACATATGCTTCAAGGTAAATATAAATGCGGCATTGGTCGTGACGTGAGCTGGCCGTGCATTAGCTCCGGAGCCTTAAAATACTGGAAGTCCATACTTTTGTCACAAAATGTGCTTGTCGCCGATTACACGGTATGCTAGATTTCGAAGCAATATCTGGAATATCTGGAAGCAATATATCTGGAATATATCTGGAATATATCTGGAATATATCTGCAACATATCTGCAATATATCTGGAATATCGAAGCAATATCTGGAATGGTTCAGGAGTTATCAGGGGACGGGGGTCACACTGAACTGCGAGGGTTACGGTGCGGGTAAAGGGCATTGTACGGATTTAAAGTCTCATTTCGCCTGATTTCAGTATGTCTCACTGCACATTGAAAAGGAATATCTCACACAAAGAAACTTTCATAGCGGGTGGAGATATGTGACCGTGCAGTTTGTTTTCAAAGAATGTGACCATGGCGACCCGTCCGATGTCCGGACTGCCAACATTCCTCCTGTAATTTACTAAACAGTGGAGAAGATGGTGCAACGCCAGCTTCATTACCATATGTCTTCAAATCATCTATTCACCACACCCCAGCGTGGTTTCAGACCCATTCACTCTTCTGGGACTACCCGTCTCGATATTTCTGAAGAAATTGCATCATTTATGTGCGGGGAGAAGCGGTGTCGTTCTTGTCTGGATGGCCTCAGCAAGCGCTTTGACCTTATCACCGTTCTAATTTACTCATGAAGCTGAAGTGACACGGGCTAGGCTCAAAAGTAGCACAGTTAGTTATGTAGGCGAAGCGAAAGTGTTCGCTCTCAGCCTTTTGCGACAGACAAAGCTCCAACATATTACCTATGAGTACCCGAGTTTTTCAAGGCTCTTCATTGGGTCCTCCAAGCACGCCACGCTCTTTGGAAGCGAACTCAGTCTCCATGCAGACGGCGCTTCTATGACTACCCCTTTTAAAAGTCGCATCCCATGTTCTTACCCTGTAGTCTGCGTCGCCTGGGGAAGCGACGATCATTTCTTTGCACTTACTCTTTCCGCTGTCCCATACTTGGAAAATGAATAGAAGTGATGACGACCAATAAGCAGACGTTTGAACGTTTACAGAACGAAATATTTAGTACAGCAGCAAATAAATATTACTTTGTCAGGAAGCTGCCTAGCCAGATGGAGTCTGACAAGACAATTCGTAGAAGACACTCAAATGCTGGTCAAATACTTTTTATGACGTCATTACTTGTATCGATGCAATGCGTACTACAACTATAATTGTCCGTGAAATGAGAAAGGATGCTGAGCATGAGGTGCCCTAAAACGAATTGTGTTATTGATATATACAGGCCTCTGATAATCTCACGTGTACTTAGACGTGTCGTACTCAACCGATACTTCCGATAATGGCTTCATGGGATATGACACGTTAAGTGACATGAAGGTAAGGTAAAGCAGCAACAGCTCCCTTTAGCCATCCTACTGGGCGTCGGGCAAATTAAGTTGATTGTACCAGGAGGTAAGGAAAGCAATACAATAGAAAGAGGGAACTAAAAGTGCCGACGAAATGCAATGATGCGGTGGTTTTTAACCAATTCTGCCTGTAATATGTATATATATATATATATATATATATATATATATATATATATATATATATATATATATATATACATATATATATATATATATATATATATATATATATATATATATATATATATATATATATATATATATATATATATATATATATATATATATATATATATATATATATATATATATATATATATATATATATAGATAGATAGATAGATAGATAGATAGATAGATAGATAGATAGATAGATAGATAGATAGATAGATAGATAGATAGATAGATGGAAAGCTAAATGTATGCATAGATGCATGTCGATTGCAAATGGTGCATGTGTTCACGGGAAATGTGCTGACAACTTGGTCAACACTTTCTCACTGCAATATAAAATTGTGCTAGAGCATTGCAAATTACAGGCAGTGAGTGGGCAATAGTTCATTTTAAGCAGGCAGTGGATTCAAACCGCTTTCGGGCACGTGGAGCTGAAGTGATTGGTCATGATAACACAACCGAGTAGATAGTTTCCTTTGAACTGAAGATATAACATTGATTAGAGTGGTTCAGTTAGTTTTTTCCGTCTAATATAATCTTCCTTTGATGGGCTTAGCTCAGTCTCAGGTGGGCTCTTATCAAGAGCCCATCAGAAGTGGCTCTTATCAAAGTCATAAGCGCCAACTTATGACTTTGTAACTTTATGTTTTTATGACTTTATGACTCTGACTTGATGATTGTATGACTGCATGACTGTATGGCTGCATGCCTTGATGACTGCATGAATGTATGACTGTATTACTTGATGGCTGCGTGACTGTATGACGTGATGACTTGATGACTTGATGAATTGTTGAGTTCATGGTTTGATGACTTTATGACTGCATGACTTGATCACTCGATGGCTTTATGACTTGATGACTTTATGATTTTATGAGTGCCCGATGTTCACCGCACACGGCGATGTCAAAGGCGCCGCGACGGCCATCCCGCCGCAGCGCCGCCGGCCCGATAAGATAGCGCGGCGGCCATTGCGCCGCGGCCGTGATTACACAGCCGGCGCAGACCGGCGGCGGCGTTCGCGGCGCGCGGCAGTGATCGACTCTCACGATGCCTTTGATAGCCGAGCGGCGTGTTGCGGCGGTCGGCGCGTGTTGCGGGCGGCGCGAGACCGCGGCGCGAGACCTCGGCGCGAGGCCCCGGCGCGAGACCTCGGCGCGAGGCCCCGGCGCGAGACCTCGGCGCGAGACCTCGGCGCGAGGTCCCGGCGCGAGGCCCCGGCGCGAGGCCCCGGCGCGAGACCTCGGCGCGAGACCTCGGCGCGAGACCTCGGCGCGAGACCTCGGCGCGAGGCCCCGGCGCGAGACCTCGGCGCGAGGCCCCGGCGCGAGACCCCGGCGTGTGGCAGGCGCGTCCCGTCGACATCGCGCCACAGATCGCCGCGGCCGGTAAGCGGGCGTCCTGCGGGCTGCGTCTGTTGACGGGGGGCGGGGGCTCCAAAACCATTTGGGTGGCTGGTCGCTTCAGGGGCTGAAATGGCTAAAATGGCACGGGTGGCTGGTCGCTTCAGTCGAGCGAAAACAAAAATATTGAAGTCTGCATCCTTGCACTACACCGAAACACGCCTTCCATGTATCTAAGCCGTACCAAGTAATCTGAAACATTTAGCATTCAGAACCCTAGTTTAGAAAATGCTATGCATATTTTGGTCCTGATGGATAACAAGAGATTGCCCGTCCCCGCCCCTGGTCCCACCACGCACCGGTACTGTATGCATCTTGAGGCACAACAAACACTGGTCGCCGCCACCATAGACCATCCACATACTCTTTCATGGTCTGTTAATTTCCAGTCAGACGCTGCTTCGCCGCCTACAAATCAGTATCGAGTGGGAAGCAGTACAATGTCGGCGACGCAACGCACATGAAGATAATTAATTCAAAGCGTCTTAAAGTGTTGTGTGCGTGTCACTTCACGACCAAGGAGATTTCACCACACCAATGACATGCTGGTCTAAAGGTAATCGGCAGAGCTTGGATATCACCATGCACCAGTAACTCAGTCTCCCGACAACAACAACAAAAATTATAGTGACGTCACAGCTCGTCTACCTTGCGAAGCGCTTGACACAGCGCCGCCAATGAGCACGACCACTCCACCTGGAGCGCAGCTGGCTACACTACACCGGCAATGCGTGTACAGCCTGGCAGACGCATGTACATTTGCACAGTTGTAGACGTCTACAACCGACTGCCCGCAGACATTCGAGAGATAAGAACGACTGCCCGCAGATATCCGAGAGATAAGAGCGACTGTCCGTAGATATTCCAGAGGTAAGACCGACTGGCCGCAGATATCCGAGAGATAAGAGCGACGCGACTCAAATCTTAGCTCCAAAGCAACCAATTAAAATGCACCTGCTATAGCAGCATAGGCGTGACGAACGATAACGAATGTGTGTTGTGGTTGGGAGTGTACTAATGCGATTTACGGCTGTTACACCTAATCGTGTGTGAGGGGTGGGCGCAGGTTTTGTACTGTTTTATTATTCGACTCCTGACAACGAAATAGCCAATATTGACTGGGTGAACCATTCGTCGTTCATGCATGCACCGATGCAAGGACCTACATCTGTGCAGTGGACCTTCTTATAGCCTCTAATAGCATTTAGCTAGGGCCCTTGAGGCCTCTTCGCTGAATGTCTGCTCTCTGCTATGGATATTCACTGTGAATATTCACTGTGTGAATATTCTCCACTGTGAATATTCACGTTCTCGCGTGCTGTCGATCCTCCTGCATGAGCAGCTGGTTGGTTGGTTATTGGTTTTACGACACGTCGACCGTTGAGTCATGTAGCGTCGCCAATCTCTCACGCCGATTGGTCGCGGGCGAAGAGTAGCGACAGGTGAGACTCGAACCCACAACCTTTCGATTGTGAGACGAACATCTTACCCCTAGACCACTCGTCCAACTGATCAGGTCACCCTCGGACTGCCTGCCATTCGATAGTAGACCCGCTGCTCCAATCAGCCTGCTACTGCCTACTGCTGCCTGCAGGCGTAACACCTTCAGTGAACTGTCGAGACCCACTCTGGCACTTGAGGACCGTCCGATGACTTCGCGTCCTATTGGGAGTAACTACGGGATGCCACTGATACTGCTACTGCTGTGGGATGCTACGCAGTACTGAGTACTGTAGGACCTTCACAGTCTGAACTGACATCTGTTGGAAATAGCCGCTGCTCCGAGCCATGGGACCTTTCTTGAGGATGGTGACGGCCTCTTGAGTGTCGCAGCTCCCTGACTATCTGACAGTGTCGCAGCTACCTGTATATCTGACAGTGTCGCAGCCCCCGTCTATCTGACAGTGTCGCAGCCCCAGTCTATCTGACAGTGTCGCAGCCCCGTCTATCTAACAGTGTCGCAGCTCACTGTATATCTGACCGTGTCGCAGCTCACTGTATATCTGACAGTGTCGCAGCTCCCTGTATATCTGACAGTGTCGCAGCCCCGTCTATCTGACAGTGTCGCAGCTCACTGTATATCTGACCGTGTCGCAACTCAGTGTATATCTGACAGTGTCGCAGCTCCCTGTCTATCTGACAGTGTCGCAGCCCCGTCTATCTGACCGTGTCGCAGCTCACTGTATATCTGACAGTGTCGCAGCCCCGTATATCTGACCGTGTCGCAGCTCACTGTCTATCTGACAGTGTCGCAGCCCCGTATATCTGACCGTGTCGCAGCTCACTGTATATCTGACAGTGTCGCAGCCCCGTATATCTGACAGTGTCGCAGCTCACTGTATATCTGACAGTGTCGCAGCTCACTGTATATCTGACAGTGTCGCAGCTCACTGTCTAATGTCGCATCTGCTCGTCCGAATGTCTCCCCGGAATCGTCTGTGGGCCTGACGGGACATTGTGTTCTGGTCTGATACCAATCGCAACAGGTGCAAGAATTCAGGCCAGCACAGATTCGAATGTTCGAGGAGCTTTTCCTGTGGTTCTCACGCTATTTTCGGATGAACTAAGATGTGTGTTTGCCACTCCAAACTTTGAATGGAGAGTACGCTTCTCTCCTGGCCGTCCTGTTCTTCAGTGTCGTCTCAGATGGCTCCATGCAAAGTGCATTTTGTGTTTGTTATAATTCGGTAATTGTAAAAACCAGACATACATTCAGTGCATGGGTGTCAGAGCGGAATTTTTGTTTTGATCAAGTAGGATAAGTGTGAAAAAAATTGCAACAGGACCACGAAAATTGCAGTAGGGTAGTGGAGGTAGTGTCGCATTTCAGAAGAAACACAATATCTAGTGTGCCTTCGAATAAATGGTGGCCGCGTAAACTTTCAACATGCCATGTCCAGGTTCTTGGATATTGTCAGCTCGATTTTTAGCACAGGTTTAATGGGAATGGAAAATCATTACTTACTTTTTTTTTAAACTTATTTAAAAATAATTTAGTCCGAACTTTTGCTGGGGCGTCTTTGTGAACCAGGGCTCCATTGCTAAGCAGAGCTTGTTGCGTGAACCCTGGCCCCACCACCACCACTCGGTGCGTTAGTGCCCGCTCGGGGCGGCAGTGCCCGCTCGGGCGGTAGTGCCCGCTCGGTGCGGTAGTGCCCGCTCGGTGCGGTGGTGCCCGCTCGGTGCAGTAGTGCCCGCTCGGTGCGTTAGTGCCCGCTCGATGCGGTAGTGCCCGCTCGGTGCGGTAGTGCCCGCTCGGTGCAGCAGTGCCCGCTCGGTGCAGTAGTGCCCGCTCGGTGCGGTAGTGCCCTCTCGGTGCAGCACTTGTGATCGGGTGACCTACACCTAGCCCATCAACTTTCAGCCCATCTCGCTTCTGTCCAACTTCTAAAACGCGGGTTTTAAAAGTGGGTGAGTCTCACTTTTATAAATGTGTCAATGCATATGAAACTGAGTAAACATCAGGGGAGTTTTCAGCGGAAATTTTCCCTTCCCAAGTAGCCGAATATCCTTTCAACTGTAGATGGCGTCATTTTTACATGAACTAAAATATTATATATATAAACTAAAAAGCATGTCACAGAGCCTTTGACATTAATGAGTAATTCATTTCAATCAGTTATTTGGGTTTTCGGAGGAACAACCAGAACAATGTGTTGTTTGGTAGCAGGCATGCGATGCTTGGTGGAATTTTTTTATGGCATAAATTTAATGAAACGATGCTATATTCCATAGCCTATATCTTCGTATATGACAATCGAACAAATCAGTCGGTGTAGGAGCGTCCTACTAATGAGTTGTGGTGCGAATGTATATTTTTTTGGGTGGTGTGAGCATATTGTGAGCATCAGGTATAGATGTATGAACTTGACTGCCATCTAGAAAGTAAACTTCTCTAGTAATGTCCTTTACTGCGGCCCACCATGGCTCAGACTGTTTTGCTCGCCAATTTAACCGAACGTTAATTTTGTCATCTGCTAGTTATGCTTGGAGCTCTTAGAGCTGAATGCAGTATTCGTGCAAATCGGTAAGCGTATCGTGATTTGCTCATATTCGTAAGTTTAATTTTTCTTATTACAGCAGCGTCGCTCGAAAAACAAACTATTTTATAATTGAAACGGTTGTGAAAATCGCAAGTACTGGTGCTTTTTCATTTGTGCTGATCGTTATGCCAGGTCTGCTCGCTCTATCGTGATTCTGAGTCCTATACCTATGCGAAATTAGTATCTTCGAAAATAATTGATGTCCTGAAAACATCAATTTTTTCCTAAAATTTCCTATTAACGTCTTCACGTATGCCAATGTTCAAGATATTCCATTTAGCGACACTACAGGTCCTATCGACTGGAAATGTCCGTGATTGACGCATGTCGGCCAGGGATTGTGCTGGTGTCCCTCTACAAGCACTACTCGCAGCTCACATCTTGCTCACAAAGTCCAGTTTATGTACCAAGTATTGTATCCTAATCCCTTAATATGAACATTTTCTCTTCCTTTCTGCTGACGCGATTTGACCATGCATCTGCGTCATTGATTTGGAACCAACACACAACACGCTGCGCACACCAAACACAGCAGAGACACCAGGGAAGCTTCGGCTGACCCCAGCCAAGTCCAGACAACGGAGAAGCCTCGCCACACGGCGTGAGAAGCGTAGGCTGACGCCAGCCAAGTCCAAACACCGGAGAAGCCTCGCCACACGGCGTGAGAAGCGTAGGCGGACGCCAGCCAAGTCCAGACACCGGAGAAGCCTCGCCGCACGGCGTGAGAAGCGTAGGCTGACGCTAGACAATTCCAGACACCGGAGAAGCCTCGCCACACGGCGTGAGAAGCGTAGGCGGACGCTAGACAAGTCCAGACACCGGAGAAGCCTCGCCACACGGCATGAGAAGCGTAGGCTGACGCTAGACAAGTCCAGATACCGGAGAAGCCTCGCCGCAACGGCGTGAGAAACGTAGGCTGACGCCAGACAAGTCCGGACACCGGAGAAGCCTCGCCACACGGCGTGAGAAGCGTAGGCGGACGCTAGACAAGTCCAGACGCCGGAGACGTCCAGGCGGACATTAAGCGAGTCCAGACAACAGATGAGCCGACGCCGACGATGTGCGCGCCGACCATGTCAGAGCGGCTCGTCGGCGGCCCCTCGGCGGCCCGTCCAGGTCTCATCAGGCGGCAGCGGGCGGCGTTGGGTCACTCGAAGCGGCGGCGGCGGCGCGAGGTGCAGGTCAGTGCAGCGGTCCGCCGCTCGCTCGGCCAGACCACGCCGACCGGCGGCAGCGACACCGGGTCGAGACGTCGACACCTGTGCGGCGGGACCGGCCGTGTGGGCCGTGATGCAGTGGCAGTCACAGCTCAGGCAGGGGCAGCAGCCGTCCCACTAAGAATTCAGGTAGGGGGTAGCTTCAATTCCAGTCGCGTTTCAGATCCAGGAAGCTTCTGTGGCATTCACAGTCCCAGTCACAGTTCAGGTAGGGGGCAGCTCCAGTCCCAGTCACAGTTCAGGTAGAGGGCAGCCACAGCCCCAGTCACAGTTCAGGTAGGCGCAGCTTCAGTCCCAGTCACAGTTCAGGTAGGGGGCAGCTCCAGTCCCAGTCACAGTTCAGGTAGAGGGCAGCCACAGCTCCAGTCACAGTTCAGGTAGGCGCAGCTTCAGTCCCAGTCCCAGTTCAGGTAGAGGGCAGCCACAGTTCAGGTAGAGGGCAGCCACAATTCCAGTCACAGTTCAGGTAGAGGGCAGCTACAGTCACGGCCACAGTTCAGGTAAGCGCAGCTTCAGTCCCAGTCACAGTTCAGGTAGAGGGCAGCCACAGTCCCAGTCACAGTTCAGGTAGGCGCAGCTTCAGTCCCAGTCACAGTTCAGGTAGGCGCAGCTTTAGTCACAGTCACAGTTTAGGTAGGCGCAGCTGAAGTCCCAGTCACAGTTCAGGTAGGCGCAGCTACAGTCCCAGTCACAGTTCAGGTAGGCGCAGCTTCAGTCCCAGTCACAGTTCAGATAGGCGCAGCTTCAGTCCCAGTCACAGTTTAGGTAGGCGCAGCTTCAGTCCCAGTCACAGTCCAGGTAGAGGGCAGCTTGAGTGCCAGTCACAGTTCAGGTAGGCGCAGCTTAAGTCCCAGTCACAGTTCAGGTACAGGTAGCTTCAGTCCCAGTCACAGTTCAGGTACAGGTAGCTTCAGTCCCAGTCACAGTCCAGGTGCAGGTAGCTTCAGTCCCAGTCACAGTTCAGGTGCAGGTAGCTTCAGTCCCAGTCACAGTTCAGGTGCAGGTAGCTTCAGTCCCAGTTGCAGTCCCAGGCACAGCTAAAGCCCTGGGTCAATGAGATGTTCCGAAATATTCCAAGTGCCGCCATTAGGAGTAGCTACAAAATATCAACACCAAGCTCAGCGCATGCTGTTCTGTCATCGAGACGAACAACTCTGCTCGCTAGAAATTGTCATGAAGCTATTTGTACGCGGGTAACTCACATAGTGACTGCAATTCACGCAAGCTTCAATCCGAGAACGACGACTGACCAAACATGAGTAATGATACGATGCTGAAGCATCAGCAAGTTGTTCAGCTTTTGGTCTTGCGATCTGACTTTGGGTCCCGCTGGAACAATATGTAGATTGATGAAGTGTGCACTGAGACCTTCGTCTAAATATATACTGGTTGCAAAGCAATTCAATCAAAGGGTAAACTCAGGCCAAATAAGGTTAAATGAACACGAGATTATGTCATCTGGAGTAATTGGTTGATCACTCAATGCCATGTCACATGAATTAGGCGGCGCTGACACCGAATTCAAACATGACTTCACATGGAACAGCAACATTCTTCATAAGATGACATTGTGTAGAATGTATATGTCCTTTGACCAGAACGTATTTCATTAGCCTTTTGCATATTTCAAACCAGAACGTTTATTATATGCTCGTTGACAATTGTCTGCATGGAAAGTATGCCAGCGTTAGTCGACCCTTATGAATACGGTGGACAAAAACGTAAAATTAACCCAACCTTAAGTCAGTAACCATCGCCTTCACTACAATTGCAAGCCAGCAGAGTTGTTGGTCTTGATGACAGAACAGCATGCAGCTGAGCTTGGTGTTGATATGCTGCAGCTACTCCGAACGGCGGCACTTCTAATGTTTCGGAACAACATTACTTTATTTGACACGTCTCAGGTACATGACTTTCGACGACCTTCAGCTGAATTGTGTACTAGATACGTGAAGCAGATGCATACGAAGCGATTAAAGATCGTGTCCCGCATCTACTCACTGAGGAGGCGCGGGGTTCTCCAGAAGTCCCCATGCCCGGCTCGGCGAGGGCTAAAGGGTACGAACTCTTGCAAGGCAATTCAATCAGGCCAGCTTGCATGATTCGAAGTACATCGAAATTCATTACTTAATGAAACGTCACACTTAAAAATGGCAATGT
>JAOTOM010003201.1:0-141089 GCA_034440615.1 Ashinkailepas kermadecensis
TGCTGGTACAACTATTGTTGCTACAATTGATGCCACTACCGTTGTTAGAACTAAGGACAATTCTAGTGGAACAACCGAGTCCAGTACCACCGTCACAATTGAGGACATGTCTGTTGGTAAAACTGAGGCCACTACCACCGGTACAGCTGAGAGGATTACTGAGGGAACAACTCAGATCACTGACGCCGGCTTACCTGAAACAACATACGCTGGTTCCATGGAGCTCACTACTTCTGATACAACTGAGGCCACCTCTACTGGTCCAATTGAGGCGGCTACTACTCGCGCGACGGAAAACACTACGTCTGGTGCAACTGATCTTACTACTGCTGGTGCAACTAAGACCACTACTGCTGGCACACCATATGCCACTAGCAATGCAGCGGCAACTTCTGGTACTCCAAGTCCGGCCACCACCGCTGGCATACCTTATGTTACCAGTGATGCAGTGGTAACTTCTGGTACTCCAAGTCCGGCCACCACCGCTGACACACCTGATGCTACCAGTGATGCAGTGATAACTTCTGGTACTCCAAGTCTGGCCACCACCGCTGACACACCTGATGTTACCAGCGATGCAGGAGCAACTTCTGGCACTCCAAGTCCGGCCACCACCGCTGGCACACCTGATGTTACCAATGATGCAGTGGTAACTTCTGGTACTCCAAGTCCGGCCACCACCGCTGGCACACCTGATGCTACAAATGATGCAGTGGTAACTTCTGGTTCTTCAAGTCCGGCCACCACCGCTGGCATACCTGATGTTACCAGTGATGCAGTGGTAACTTCTGGTACTCCAAGTCCGGCCACCACCGCTGGCACACCCGATGTTACCAGTGATGCAGTGGCAACTTCCGTGGGAATATCCACCACAGAGCAGACCAGCATTGTCGAAGTTACACAGATGTTGGAAACCTCGACAGTAACGGATACCACAACAGGTATGGTGCTACTGGTGATGGGCCAGCTATGCAAAACCTCAAAACAGTGTCACGAAGAGTATCTTGGAAGCAGCTGAGAATGGAGGCTAATAATAGCCCATTCCTTCCAGCTTCACCACCACCAACTTTCCTGTTCGATTTTTCTGACAATGGAGTCGCAATGCATTGAGGCATCCGCCAGGCTATATAAACTCTCCATTGTACTGTTGACTATCTGTGATCAAAGCAAAGTCGTTAGGCTACAGACAGGTGATGGCTGGAAACATAGATATTGATTTTGAAGTAGGTTAATAAATATTAATAAAAATATATGCTATAGAGGGATAATTATATGTATGCATATACATATATATATCTATATCTATATATATACATACATATATATATGCATATGTAGATATGTATATATATATATATATATATATATATATATATATATATATATATGTATAATATAATACTAATATATAATATACATCGGTTGATAACTCTGCAGATAACTGGAAAGACAGCTTGAACCATAATGCTTATGAGGAAAGTGCGGCGAGACAAAGACGTTAAGCAGTAGTGATCATTGGGCTTTTATAAGGAATCAATCCATACCTAACCTGTGTTGTAACTGCACACTGCCCTTGGTGGGCATCAATTACCCACACCGTTTGATCGTGTTGATAAATTTAAGCAGTACCTTTAATATCCGGAGAAAATCCTCACTTTCCCGTTTTCTTGTGGGTGACACGTCAGATTTGCGGAAATATGAGCGATTTATTTAGCTTCAACTGTAGTGCACGAGAAGTTATAACTCAATCAAATTGATCAGTTCTGAAAAGCACACCACGATTCCCAACAAACAGAGGACAGAGAATAAGCAAGAAAGAGAGAGAAAGTGAGAGCAAGAGAGAGAGAGAGAGAGAAGAGAGAGAGAGAGAGAGAGAGAGAGAGGGGTGGGTGGGGGGGAAGAGAGGAAGGGAGGCAAGAGATTGTAGGGTGAAAGGGGAATAAGTACCGAGAGGGAGAGTGAGATGATTGGGGTGAATATTCCGTGAGGTTCATATCGACTGCCTGTGCAATCAGCACGTCAACCATCGGAACACTACTGCACGGTACCTAGTATGGCTAAAGGTTTTGTGCATAAGTGACAAACGCACTGACCAATTCAAAGGATAAATGTGGAAAGGAAAGAATGCACTCCGTGACATACGGTGTCAAGGATGACGAGGTGCCGACTAGATACGTGACAAAATCTCACCCTTCATCTCAGTTGTGAAATGTGGGGAAAGCATGACGCTGTCAACTTCATTGAATCAACTGACGCTTCTATCAGAAGAACGACGTCTTCCAGATCATACATGTTGGCAGCCCGTGTCGTATTATATGGATGTCGTTGGTTTCCACGCTGGCCTATCATGTTGATCGGGAAATTTGAATGTTTAGTGCTTAATGCGGTCTGTACTGCACAACCAGTGTAATCATCAATCAGCTCGTTAGCATTTGACAACACAAGATGCCGAGTGCTGTGACATACTTAGTCTCACCGTGAACTACCGCTAATCATAGGTGCACAGAAGTTATTAGTTTTCTGAAAGGAATATGTTCGTACAAACTGGGGTAAGACGAACTCAGTCGGAACAATGCATGTATAGCTAGCATGGGAAGTGGCTGTCAACATAAAGTCTATATTGGACAGTCACTTCTTCAAGTTTTCCTCCCACCATGCAAACTCTTATACAAACAGTATCACTTCGATGGGTGATGAATATACCTTCTACTTCCATGAGAGTGAAACAAGCATGCATGCAAAGACGAAGACAATAAGGCCAACATTTCCAGCACATCAGACGAAGAAGATGTCAGATACAGCTCGGAACTCCTTTAAGGGTCCGCAGCAAGTACCGTTCAATCCACAATAGCAAACGTCATCTCGGAAATAGAGCCTTCAACTACAGAAACTGCGCTTATGATACCAGCTGTGACGGATGGCGAAGCTACGTCTGTCGCTACTCAAATGCAAACGGATGCCACTCATGAACCTACAAGCGAAGCCCTAGCAACAACTGAGCATTACGCCAGCCAAGAGCCAATTACTGATACACTGGATACAACAGCAATCGCAACTGAGGCCACTGGTGCTGATGCAACTCAAGCTAAAACCGTTGGTGCAGCTGAGGTCACTCCTGCAGGCACAACTGCGGATGCTACTGTTGGTGCAGCTAAAACCACTACTGCCAGTGCAGCAAAGGCCACTGCTGGTAGAACAGAGGCCACCACTGTCAGTGCAACAGAAGCCACCACTGCTCGTACAACAGATGCCACCACTGTCAGTGCAACAGAGGCCACCACTGCTGGTGCAACAAGGTTCACAACTGCTGGTACAACAGAATACATCACAGCCAATACAACAGGGGCTACCAGTGTTGTTGCAGCTGATGTCACTGCATTTGGTGACTCAGAGTCCTACACTGTCAGTGAAACGGAGGCCACCATTGGTGGTGCAACAGAGTTCACCACGGAGGCCAACATTGGTGGTGCAACAGAGTTCACCACTGATGGCATAACAGAGGCCATCACAGCCAGGGCGACAGGGGCCATCACTACTGGTACAGCTGATGTCACTTCTGCTGGTGCAGCTGAGGCAACCACTGCTAGTACAGCAGAGGCCACCACTGCCAGAGCAACAGAAGCGACTACTTGTGGTACACCTGAGACCACTAGCGGATCCAGGAAGGGGCCATTCCGGCCATGGCCCCCGAAGCGCTTAAAAGGGGGGCATAGTGTCGTTTGTCCCCCCCCGAAACCAACGGAAGTAAACTAAATTAAAATGCAGTAACCTTTTCCGAGGTAAAAAAATAGCGTCGGAATTAAAGAATCTCCAATTTTAAAGGTATTTTAAAAATAATTGTTTGGAAGCCAATATAGTAGCATAGCAGATTCTGACACACATCGAGGGTTCCATGCTGCTTAAGTTCTGCTTACAGCAAGAGTTGACAAAATCGGATCCATCAGTGTGTACACGTGCACGAACGTTGACATGGTACAAGACGTTGAACGTGAACGTGAGCGTTTGGTAAACAAGAACAAAAATCCGGTAACATAGAAACGGTGCAGGTAGGCTGTGCCCCTACACAGGAAATTATGCTGTCATTAATTATTATTTTTAAAAATGGGCCCCTTTGCCAAATAGTGGTCGAAATCCGGTGTTTTTAACAAAAAATTGTGGGAGAATGGGTACCCTCAAAATCCGTTCGACCCCTCCCCTGATGCAATTCCTAGGTACGCCACTGGGGGAGGGGGAGGGGGCTGACGCCGAAAACCGAAAGTTGGCCACCCCAAATCGGTGGGCTAGATCCGCCAGTGCCTGAGGCTACCTCTACTGTTGTAACTGAGGCCGCTACTGCTGGTACACCCGATGTTACCAGTGATGCAGTGGTAGCTTCTGGTACTCCAAGTCCGGCCACCACCGCTGGCACACCTAATGTTACCAGTGATGCAGTGGCAACTTCCGTGGGAATATCCACCACAGAACAGCCCAATACCGTCGAAGCTACACAGATGTTGGAAGCCTCGACAATTACGTATACCACAACAGGTATGGTGCTACTGGTGATGGGCCAGCTATGCAGAACCTTTGCAGATGTACCGAGGTAGGCCGACATGTACGAAATGTGAATTGTTGGTAGTCCAAGTACGGTTCTCCTAGCTAGAGCTCTCCATCAGTTTTGGTAATTTTCGCTAGTCAGTGTGCTTGATAACATGGCTAAACTAAACAGCGGTTTGGTATAATCTGGTGCTTATGGCTGGAGGGATTTCAATACTGAGGTGTGCGTGCCAGATTTTGGTGCTCTAATTATCACTTTTACTGAGGCGTTGTAACAATTGTTCGCAAGCACTCCATGCATGCAAAGCAGTAATTATGCGCAGGGATGTGAAAGCTTAATCGGCTCCCCGACATTTGGTGCACTATTTCGCTAGAACTCCATACGTTACATACGTCACATTATCGCTACGAATTGAACATTTCGATCACGGACTGCCGATTTTCCGTAAGTTGATATTTCAACGACTAGAAAATGTTCCATCTACCATCCTACCAATTTAAAGGTGACTATGCTCGAAGGTGTGAAGAGAAGACCAGTATCCTCTTTCGTCCCCCTCCCTCCCTCCGTCAATATTCCGTCTCGATTTTCATGACAATAGAGTGGCAGTGCGCCTAAGAATCCGTTAGGCCTTTTAAACATCCCGTGCGCTGTTTTCCTTACCGGTGCTAAACACAAAGTTATCTGATGAATCAAAGTTAGAAAGTCACTCATGCACCGATAGCTGGAAACAAGACTACACCCATAATGCGAACAGGGTGGGGTGAGCCAATGTGATGAACTGAAGCGGGATTGATGATGGAAGAGAGGAAGGGGGATCAACAAGCATTATAAAGGTCATATATATTAGAACATATATCAACAAGCATTAGAAAGGTCTACCCTACACTACCTTTGCTTGGCATTGATTAGCCGATACGAGGAAGCAAAACATTGAAAACCCGGAATTCTTTTTAACCCTTCCGTTTTCCCCATGGATGACCCGACATGAGAAAACATGTCGGGAAATATGAGTCACGTGTTTACTACTACAAGCACGATAATGATAAAACGGACAGGGCGGTGAAACCAGGGAAGATCGGGAACAAAATGGCAAAGTTTACAGACATGGAAATTCAGATGATTGAGAAAAATATTTTCTGAGAGTCGTGCATCAGCTGGCTTGCGGCACGTTCGGTTAAGGCGGTGCGTACTGCAAAATATGATGCATATTCAATGAGCTGGTTGGCACGTGACCACACAAGTTGTCGAATAATGTGACATACGGAATCTCACCGTCAACTACGCTAATCACAAGTACATAGAAGGTAAAACTTTTCTGAACGGAATGTGTTCGTACCAACTTGGGTAATACACCCAGTCGTAACAATGCATGTAGGCAGCTAGCATGATAAGTGGCTGTTAACATAAAGTGTACAATGGAACATTGGAGCGTAAACTCCTCAAGTACTCCCTTAATGCACTGATCGCAATCAGTCATCGCGATCAGTGATGAACAAACGCTACCACCCCCATGGGTGAGAAACAAGCATGGATGTACAGACGAAGACAACAACGCCAGCATGTCCAACACATTATCAGACGGAGAAAAGGTCAGTTACAGCTCGGTACTCCTTTCAGGGACCGCAACAGGCACCGTTCAATCCACAACAGAAGACGTCTTCTCAGAAACAGGGCCATCAACTATGGAAACTGCTCCTTTGGTGCCAACTGTGACGGATGGTGAAGCTACGTCTGTCGCTATTCAAATGCAAACGGACGTCGTCCACAAAGCTACAACCGAAGCCATAACAACCAATGAGCACGACGCTACCCAAGAGTCAATTGTTGGGACATTGAATACCACTACAGTTCGTACAACTCAGGATCTCACCGCTTTTCCAACTGGGGCTTCAGCCACTGGTATATCAGAGGCCACCACCGCCAGTGCAACAGAGGACATCTCTACCAGTGCAACAGAGGCCACCACTGCTGGTACAGCTGATGTCACTAAACGTGGTGCAGCTGAGGCCACCACTGTTGGTACAACAGAGGATACTGCTGTCAGTGCAACCGAGGCCACAACTGCCAGTGCAACAGAGGCCAACACTGCCAGTGCAACAGAGGACACCACTGCTGGGACAACAGAGAACACCACTCCCAAAGCATCAGATGCCGCCACTGCTGGTACAGGTGATGTCATTACTGCTGATTCAGCTGTAGCCACCACTGTTGGTACAACTGAGGCCACTACTGCTGATACAGCTGCAGCCACCACTGTTGGTACAACTGAGGCCACTACTGCTGATACAGCTGCAGCCACCACTGTTGGTACAGCTGAGGAAACTACTGCTGGTACAGCTGCAGCCACCACTGTTGGTACAACTGAGGTCACTACTGTTGATACATCTGCAGCCACCACTGTTGATGCAGCTCAGGCCACTATTCCTCGTACAGCTAAGGCCACAACTGTGGGTACAACGGAAGAAACTACTGTTGACACAATTGAGGGTGCTAATGCTGGTGTAACCGACGCCAGTACTGTTAGTGCAACTGAGGATACTACTGTTGGTACAGCTGAGGCCACTCCCGTTGGTGCAACGGAGGTCACTACTGCTGGCACAACTGAGGTCGCTACTGCTGGTACAACGGAGGCCACTATTGCTGGTACAACTGAGACCACTGCTGCTGGCATGACTGAGGAAACTACTACTGGCATAACTGGGGCCACTACCGCTGGCACAACTCCGGCCACTACTGTTGATGCAATTGAGGCCACTACTGTTGATACAAAGGAGGACCCTGCTGCTGGTGACATCGCTGATAACACTATTGCGGATATAAATGAGGCCAGTATTACTAGCATAACTGACGAAACTACTGCTGGTACAACTGAGACCATTGCCATTGGCACAAATCAAGTCCCTACTACCGCTAAAACTGAGGATACTACCGTTGGAACAGCTGAGGACACTACTGCTGGTACACCGGGGGCCGTTACTACTGGCATGACTGGCGAAGCTCCTGCTAGTGTAACGGAGGGTAGTTCTTTTGGTACAACTGGGGATGCTGATGTTGGTACAACTGAGGGCGCTACTATTGGCGCAATGCAGGCCACTACCGTAGGTACAGCTGAGGACACAGCTGCTGGTATAACCCAGACCACTACTGCTGCCACAACTCAAGCCAATGCTTATGGTACAATTGAGGCCACTGCTGTTGGTGCTGCTGATAAGACTACCGTTGGACCAATTGAGGGTACCACTGTTGGTACAACTGAGCATACAACTGTTGATACAGCTGAGGCTACTACTATTGGCACAGCTGAAGTCAGTACTGTTCGTGGAACAGAAGAAACTACTTTTGGTACAACGGAGGAAACTACTGTTGGTACAATTGATGATGCTGCTGCTGGTGTAACCGACGCCAGTACTGTTAGTACAACTGTGTCCACTAGCGTTGGTACAGTTGTGGCAATAACTGCTAATGCAAATACGACCATTACTACTGAGATAACTGACGAAACTACTGCTGGTACAAATGAGACCATTGCTTCTGGTACAACTGGCGTCACTAGCGTTGGTGCAACAGATACTAGTACTGTTGGTACGACTGAGGATGCTGCTGTTGGTACAACTGAGGGCGCTACTATTGACATAATGGAGACAACTACCGGAGGTACAGCTGAGGACTTTGCTCCTGGTAAAACTGAGGACACTCATACTGGCATAACTGAGGAAGCTACTGATGATGTAAATCAGACCACTACTCATGGCACAACTGAGGCCACTATTGCTGGTACAATTGAAGATACTGCTGTTGGTACAGCTGATGCCACTACTATAGGTATAACGGTGGCCACTACTGTTGGTACAACCGAATCCACTAGTGTTGGTACAGCTGATGAGACAAATGCTGATGCAAATAATGCCATTACTACGGACATGACCGACGAAGCTACTGCTGGTACAACTGAGACCACAACTGATGGTACAACTGAGGCCACTACTGATGGTATGATTGACGCCACTACTGTTGGCACAGCCGAGGGCAGTACTGTTGATGCAGTTGAAGGTACCACCGTTGGTACAACTGAGCGTACTATTGTTGATACAGCTACGGCCACCACTGTTCGCGCAGCTGAGACCACTACTGTCGGCACAGCCACTACTAATGGGGGCACAGTTGAGTACATTACTGCGGGTACAAATGAAGCCATTACTGCTGGCATGAGTCACGAAGCTACTGCACGTACAACTGATGCTAGTATATTTGTTGCAACTGAGGATGCTGTTATTGGTGTAACAGAGGCCACTACTGTCGGTACAACCGAGGTCAATACTGTTGATACTGTCGAGGACACCACTGTTGGTACAACGGTAGATACTATTGTTGGCTCAGCTGAGGCCACTACTATTGGTGCATCTGTGGGCATTACTGCTCGTACAATTGAAAAAGCCACTTCAAGCACAACTGAGGTCCCTTCTGCGGGTACAGATGACATCACAACTGTTGGTGTAGATGAGGTCAGTAGTGTTGGTGCAACCGAGACCAGTACCGCTGGTACAGCTAAGGTCACTACTGTTGGTGCAACGGAGACCACTACTGTTGTCGCAACGGAGGACACTACTGTCGGTACAGCTGAGGATGGTACTGCTCGCATAACTGAGGAAGCTACTGTCGGTACAGGTGAGGATGGTACTGCTCGCATAACTGAGGAAGCTACTACTGGATTAACTGAGACCACTACTGTTGGTACAATTGAGGCTACTCTTTTTGGTGCAACGGAGACCACTACTATTGGTACAGCTGAGGTTACTACTGCTAGTACAACGGAGACCACTACTATTGGTACAGCTGAGGTCACTACTGATGGTGCAACGGGGACCACTACCGTTGGTACAGCTGAGGTCACTACTGCTGGTGCAACGGAGACCACTACTATTGGTACAGCTGAGGTCACTACTGCAGGTGCAACGGAGACCACTACTATTGGTACAGATGAGGCCACTACTGCTGGTGCAACGGAGTCCACTACTATTGGTACAGCTGAGGTCACTACTGCTGGTGCAACGGAGACCACTACTGTTGGTACAGCTGAGGACACTAATGCTGGTGGCACAACGGAGACCACTACTGTTGGTACAGCTGAGGTCACTACTGCTGGTGCAACAGAGTACACTACTATTGGTACAGCTGAGGTCACTACTGCTGGTGCAACGGAGACCACTACTGTTGGTACAGCTGAGGTCACTACTGCTGGTGGCACAACGGAGACCACTACTGTTGGTACAGCTGAGGTCACTACTGCTGGTGCAACGGAGACCACTATTATTGGTACAGCTGTGGTCACTACTGCTGGTGCAACGGAGACCACTACTGTTGGTACAGCTGAGGTCACTACTGCTGGTGCAACTGATACCACTACTATTGGTACAGCTGAGGTCACTACTGCTGGTGCAACGGAGACCACTACTGTTGGTACAGCTGAGGTCACTACTGCTGGTGCAACGGAGACCACTACTATTGGTACAGCTGAGGTCACTACTGCTGGTGCAACGGAGACCACTACTGTTGGTACAGCTGAGGTCACTACGGCTGGTGCAACTGAGACCACTACTATTGGTACAGCTGAGGTCACTACTGCTGGTGCAACTGAGACCACTACTATTGGTACAGCTGAGGTCACTACTGCTGGTGCAACGGAGACCACTACTGTTGGTACAGCTGAGGTCACTACTGGTGGTGGCACAACGGAGACCACCACTATTGGTACAGCTGAGGTCACTACTGCTGGTGCAACGGAAACCACTACTGTTGGTACAGCTGAGGTCACTACTGCTGGTGGCACAACGGAGACCACTACTGTTGGTACAGCTGAGGTCACTACTGCTGGTGCAACGGAGACCACTACTGTTGGTACAGCTGAGGTCACTACTGCTGGTGCAACTGAGACCACTACTATTGGTACAGCTGAGGTCATTACTGCTGGTGCAACGGAGACCACTGCTGATGGTACAGCTAAGGTCGCTACTGTTAGTACAACGGAGGCCACAACTGTTGGTGATATAGCTGAGGACACCACTGCGGCTACAGATGAAGCCATTACTACTGTCATGGCCGACCACACTACTGCTGATATAACTGAGACCACTACTGCTGATACAGCTGCGGCCACCAACGTTGGTAAAATTGAGACCACTACTGTTGATACAGCTGAGGCCACTACGGTTAGTATAACTGATAATACTTTTGTTTCCTCAGCTGAGGCCACTATTGGTGAATCTGTGGGCACTACTGATCGTACAACTGGAGAAGCTATTTCTAGCGCATCCGAGGTCCCTTCTGCGGGTACAATTAAGGTCACAACTGTTGGTGCGACGGAGGTCACTACTGTTGTTGCGACGGAGGACACTACTGCTGGTACAGCTGAAGCTACTACTGATAGTATAACTGAGGCCATTACTGTTGTTGCAACTGAGGCTACTACAGTTGGAACGGCTGAGACCAATACTGGTAGAACAACGGAGTTCACTACTCTCGGTACAGCCGTGGATACTACTGCTAGTACAACGAAGGACACTACTAAAGGCATAACTGAGGAAACTACTGCTGGTATAACTCGGACTACGACTGCTGGCACAACGGAAGCTTCTACTGCTGGTACAACTAAGGCCACTACCGTTGGTACAATTGAGACCCCTGCTGTTGCTAAAACTGAGTATACTACAGTTGGAACAGCCGAGGTCACTACTGTTGGTGCAAGGAAGGCTACTACTATTGGTGCAAAAGAGGACACTACAGTTGGTGCAACTGACGATATCACAGTTGGTGTAACTGAGGCGACTACTATCGTTACAACTGTGGCTACTGGTGCTGATACAGTTGAGGCCAATGGTGTTGGCGCAGTTAAGACCACTACCGTTGGCATAATTGCTGTTTCTTTTGCTGGTACAAGTGAGGGCACAAGTACTGGTAAAACGAAGGCCGTAGCCATTGATGAGGTCAGTACTACTGATACCACTGGGGCCACCACTGCTGGCACAACCGAGGCCAATACTGTTAGCAGCACTGAGGGCACTACTGTTGGTACAACGGAGGCCAATTTAGTTGGTGTATATGATGTTTCTGCAAGCACAACTGAACCTCATACTGCTGAGACCACTACTGTTGGTACAATTAAGGTCACTACATTGGACACAACTGAGTCTACTAATATTGGTACCATTGATAATTTTCATGCTGGTGCAAGTGAAGGCACAGTCACTGATACAGCTAAAGCTACAACCACTGTTGCAGTTCACATTTCTACTACTGATACAACTAAGACCACTAGTGTTGGCACAACTGAGGCCTCTGCTCCTGGCTCACCTGAAGCCACTTATGCCAGCTCCACAGAGTTCGCTACTAGTGGTACAACTGGAGTAATTTCTACGAGCCTAACTGTGAGATCTACTGCTGGTGCACCGGAGACAACTACTTCTGGTACAACTGAGTTTGCTACTGGTGATGCAAATAAAGCTACTTCTGCTGGTACTTTGGAAGCTACATTAGTTGGTACATCAGATGCTGTTATTGTTGGCACGACCGACACAACTACTCCTGATGCAAATGAGAACACTACTGCTGGCACAGCTATGAGTACTTCACCGGGCACAACTGAATCGGTTTCTGGTACTCCAAGTCCGGCCACCACCACTGGCACACCCGATGCCACTAATGATGCAGTGGTAGCTTCTAGTACACCAAGTCCGGCCACCATCGCTGACACACCCGATGCCACTAATGATGCAGTGATAGCTTCTGGTACTCCAAGTCCGGCCACCACCGCTGACACACCTGATGTTACCAGTGATGCAGTGATAGCTTCTGGTACTCCAAGTCCGGCCACCACCGCTGACACACCTGATGTTACCAGTGATGCAGTGGTAACTTCTGGTACTCCAAGTCCGGCCACCACCGCTTACGCACCTGATGTTACCAGTGACGCAGTGGTAACTTCTGGTACTCCAAGTCCGGCCACCACCGCTGACACACCTGATGTTACCAGTGATGCAGGGGCAACTTCTGGTACTTCAAGTCCGGCCATCACCGCTGGCACACCCGATGCCACTAATGATGCAGTGGTAGCTTCTGGTACTCCAAGTCCGGCCACCACCGCTGACACACCTGATGTTACCAGTGATGCAGTGGTAACTTCTGGTACTCCAAGTCCGGCCACCACCGCTGACACACCTGATGTTACCAGTGATGCAGTGGTAACTTCTGGTACTCCAAGTCCGGCCACCACCGCCGACACACCTGATGTTACCAGTGATGCAGTGGTAACTTCTGGTACTCCAACTCCGGCCACCACCGCTGACACACCTGATGTTACCAGTGATGCAGTGGTAGCTTCTGGTACTCCAAGTCCGGCCACCACCGCTGACACACCTGATGTTACCAGTGATGCAGTGGTAACTTCTGGTACTCCAAGTCCGGCCACCACCGCTGACACACCTGATGTTACCAGTGATGCAGTGGTAACTTCTGGTACTCCAAGTCCGGCCACCACCGCCGACACACCTGATGTTACCAGTGATGCAGTGGTAACTTCTGGTACTCCAACTCCGGCCACCACCGCTGACACACCTGATGTTACCAGTGATGCAGTGGTAACTTCTGGTACTCCAAGTCCGGCCACCACCGCTGACGCACCTGATGTTACCAGTGATGCAGTGGTAACTTCTGGTACTCCAAGTCCGGCCACCACCGCCGACACACCTGATGTTACCAGTGATGCAGTGGTAACTTCTGGTACTCCAAGTCCGGCCACCACCGCTGACACACCTGATGTTACCAGTGATGCAGTGGTAACTTCTGGTACTCCAAGTCCGGCCACCACCGCCGACGCACCTGATGTTACCAGTGATGCAGTGGTAGCTTCTGGTACTCCAAGTCCGGCCACTACCGTTGACACACCTGATGTTACCAGTGATGCAGTGGTAACTTCTGGTACTCCAAGTCCGGCCACCAACGCTGACACACCTGATGCCACTAGTGATACAGCGGCAACTTCCATGGGAATATCCATCACAGAGGAGCCCAACACTGTCGAAGCCACACAGATGTTGGAAACCTCGACAGTAACGGACACCACAACAGGTATGGTGTTACTTGTGACAGGCCAGCTATGCAGAACCTTTGCGAATATCGAGATAGGCAGGCACGGGTGGCAGGTTATTTGTTGATGATCCATGAATGGTTCCTTGGCTCGAATTTCCACCTTGCCAGCTGCATTCTGAAAGGTGTTCGAAATCACTCCATGCATGGAAAGCATACATGAAAAGAGCAATCCTCCACCGGCATGTGAATTCTCTGCTGGTCCTGCAACATTTTTTGCTGCACTATGGCGCTAGAACACAATACGTCAGCTCATATTATCGGTACAATTCAACATTTCGATTGCGAGCTGACTATTTTCAGTAATTGCTGGCGTTCCAATGTCAAAAGTTATCAAATTGCCATTCCACCCGTTTGACGAGGATTGGCTTTGAAGCAGCTGAGGAGAGAGGGGTAGCACCACCTTTCGTTCCGCTCCCTCCCGACATAAGTTTTCGATATCGATTTTCATGACAATGAAGTCGCAGTGCAATTGAGCGTCCCTTATACATTTTTATATCCCATTTGCTGTGCTTGGCCACCCGTGCTGAAGACAACTATAGACAGTCACTTAGGCATGGATAGGTGGAAACTAAGCTTCACCCTAGAGGCGGATACAGGGAGAGGAGGTGCACTGTGTGCATGCAAGCGCATATGCCTCATGGAACGGTGGCGACCCTCTGATTATGATAAGGCGCCCTTTTGGGAGGCTCGAGGGCACCTACCCCAAGTCAACGGATTTTGCAATCAAAAGGCTCCCCTTGCAAAGACATAGGCGACCGTTGACAGGAAAATGCGCCCATTCAGACTCCAGTGCACCCCGTCCCATCCCACTCCTCAGCGAATTTTCAGTCGAACAGGCCAGGGACTTTCGCAGTGGCGGCCATCCGAGGAAGTGGCGCCCATCCAGACGAATGCCCCCATGACAATTCCTGGATACGCCCCTGCTTCACCCATAATGCTGAGAGAGAAAATTGGGACAATGCGCCGAAGTCATGTGCAAGTGAGGATTAGGCAGGTAAGTATTATATTAATGAATATTAACACGCTCAGTGGAGGGAGCGGGGGGGGGGGGAAATCCGCCCACCCCTTCCGGTTTTTCGTAAATAAG
Organism: Ashinkailepas kermadecensis; assembly: GCA_034440615.1. Classification (NCBI taxonomy): domain Eukaryota; kingdom Metazoa; phylum Arthropoda; class Thecostraca; family Neolepadidae; genus Ashinkailepas; species Ashinkailepas kermadecensis. The sequence goes on from JAOTOM010003201.1 coordinate 14,766, forward strand.
TCCCGATATTACCGGTCGATATACACCATTTTGTGCGTACCTGCTTAGAAATGTACGGCGTCTCGTTTAAAGCAAGAAAACGAAAATCGGCGGACAATTTTGTTCGTGTTAGAGTCCGTTAAAGTCAAAACATTTCGTCACGCCAGACCACAAAAATCGGCGCTGATGCGCTTCCTGTGTATCGGCAAAAGGGAGGTGTTCTTGGCAACACTAGCGACTTGTTTGATGTATATTTGTATGCTATATAGTTTCAAGGTCCTATTAGGTCACCGAGGTCAAGTCAGGTCAGGTTCACGCAGGTCAATGGAACCAAACTTGGTCAACTGGAATGCTGTCGTAAATGCAAATGACTGTCATGCGACTGATGTCATTTTGCATGTTACTCCCTACACATCCTCAAAACTACTGTTTGTGTCATTGTGTACCTAAGCGTGTCAATACTTCATTCATGTACTTTACTCCATTCTTCGTGAAGCCGATTGCGCCGAGCCGCCCGACGGAGCAGTCGGGCGGGCGGCCTGGTTTCGGTAACTGGAACAGGTAACTGACCTGATAAGGTGCTGCTATATAGGTGACCTGAGGTCAAATGCCGGGTCTAGCATCTGTATTGCATCACTAGTCATGTCCAAAGCATCGTTGATGCCAATTTTGGAGCATTTAAACACAATCACAGCGATCCATAACAATGACAAGCCACGCCACGCAAAACAAGCAAATTGTGACATATGTGACCTCATTGACTTTGATGATATTGACCTAAGGTCATAACATTTGCACACAATAGAGGTCACTACCATACCCATCCACCCAGATAATTTTGTTCCTCTAGTTTTAATAGGAGCCGAGATCTTATGGGGGGATGGGCGAATCGGCCCCCCTCCTCCAGTGCGCGTAATTTTCAGAGGCCCTCTAGGGCGTGTGTTAACACGCGCACTGGAGGGGGGGCGAAATCCGCCCACCCCTCCGGTTTTTCGCAAATAACTGCAGATTTTACCAGTCGATATATGCAATTTTCGGTGTACCTGCTTAGAAATGAACGGTGCGTCGTTTAAAGCAAGAAAAATGGAAATCGGCCGAAAATTTTCAAGTTAGGGGCCGCTAAAGTAAAAAAATGTTATAGCGCCAGACCAAAAAAATCGGCGCTGATGCGCTTCCAGTATACTGACGAAAGGGAAGTGTTCTAGGCAACACTAGCGACGTGTTTGATGCATATTGATATGCTGTATAGTTTCAAGGTCATGTTAGGTCACCAAGGTCAAGTCAGGTCAAGTTCATGACAGGTTAATGGAACCAAACTTGAAAAACTGGAATGTTGCCATAAATGCACTACTGGTTGTCATTTGTACTGTTTGTCATTGCGTTGACATACTTTATTCATGTACTTTACTCCCTTCTTCACGAAGCCGATTGCTCCGAGCTGCCCGACGGATCAGTCGGGCGGGCGGCCGGTTCCGGTAACTGGAACAGGTAACTGACCTGATAAAGTGGTGCTATATAGGTGACCTGAGGTCAAATGTTGGGTCTAGCATCTGCATTGCATCATTAGTAATGTCCAAAACATCATTGATGCCCATTTTTGAGCATTTAAACACAATCACAGCGATCCATAACGATGACAAGCCAAGCCACGCAAAACCGGAAAATTTTGCCAATCTGACCTCATTTGACCTTGAAGATATTGACCTAAGGTCACGAAAATTGCACACAATAGAGTTCACTACCGTGCCCATCCACCCTGCGAATTTCGTTCCTCCAGCTTTACTAGGAGCCGAGATCTTAGGGGGGGGGGCGGAATCCGCCCCCCCTCCAGTGCGCGTAATTCTCAGAGGCCCTCCAGGGCGCGTGTTAAAAAGGTACCATCCTATATTTCCCGTCGCGCAGAGTCAATTAGCACTCCCGCTTATTCATGTCCATAGTCTTAACACGCGCACTGGAGGGTGGGCGAAATCCGCCCACCCCTCCGGTTTTTCGTAAATAACTGCAGATTTTACCGGTCGATATACGCGATTTTCTGCGTACCTGCTTAGAAATGACCGTCGCGTCGTTTAAAGGAAGAGAAATGGAAAGCGGCCGAACATTTTTCAAGTTAGGGGCCGCTAAATTCAAAAAAATTATAGCGCCAGACCACAAAAAATCGGCGCTGATGTGCTTCCCGTATATTCGCAAAAGGGAAGTGTTCTTGGCAACACTAGCGACTTGTTTGATGTATATTGATATGCTATATAGTTTCAAGATCATGTTAGGTCACCGAGGTCAAGTCAGGTCAAGTTCATGACAGGATAATGGAACCAAACTTGATCAACTGGAATGTTGTCATAAATGCACTACTGTTTGTCATTGCGTTTCCATACTTTATTCATGTACTTCACTCCTTTCTTCACGAAGCCGATTGCTCCGAGCTGCCCTACGGAGCAGTCGGGCGGGCGGCCCGGTTTCGGTAACTGGAACAGGTAACTGACCTGATAAAGTGGTGTTATATAGGTGACCTGAGGTGAAATGTTGGGTCTAGCATCTGCATTGCATCATTAGTAATGTCCAAAACATCTTTGATGCCCATTTTGGAGCATTTAGACACAATCACAGCGATCCATAACGATGACAAGTCAAGCCACGCAATACCAGAACATTTTGCACATTTCACCTCATTTGACCTTGAAGATATTGACCTAAGGTCATGAAATTTGCACAAAATAGAGTTCACTACCGTACCCATCCACCCAGCGAATTTCGTTCCTCTAGGAGCCGAGATCTTAGGGGGGCGGAATCCGCCCCCCCCCCCCCTCCAGTGCGCGTAATTTTCAGAGGCCCTCCAGGGCGCGTGTTAATACGCGCACCGGAGGGCCTCTCATATAACACCAAACGGATGGTGAGGGCGGATTTAGCCTTCGTCCTATTTTTCGAAAACTACTGGAATTAGAAACGAAAAATTTAGAGGGGGAGATTCCGATTGTGGTAGACTGCTAGCTGTGTAAATTGTTCGACTCTAAGTACAAATGGCTTCAGTATCAAATGACGTCGGCTGATCTGTCAGCGCTCTTCGCCTACCCGCCACCGTGCCGACGAAACCTTTGTGGCGCAGGTCGGCGGTCGTTCGGTCGAGTTTGCAACCCTGCACTTCCTATATTTACTAGGCCAAGACATATTTCGTCTGTATGTACTTAGTTTGAAATCTCGGAGATGGAATTTTGAAGGGCCGACTGGGAGAAGGTCCAGACAAAGGTGAACGCCTGCATCGAAGAGGACGTGATTAGCACAACCCCATCAGCGGAACAGTTCTCTTCCCTTCCCTTGCAGTTAGCCTATGCGTGCACACCGCGGGCTTCTGGAACACCCTCTGCGCCCCAGTTCCGTGGCATGGAGAAACGCCATAAGCGAAACTAAAAGAGCCTTAAAAAATTTAACAAAATAACACATCAATGAACGTAATAGATTTGCAAAGGACGAGATATTTAGCACGATAATGACAAGATCAAATGCATGTCCTCAAGGCAGTGCCTGCCTACACTAAATCGAACCACCCCAATGACACATGTGGTCCCGGGTGGAACGAATAGCTGGCAAATTTAATTCGATCCCTCTTCCAGTGCTTCGATTAGCTGGTGCAAAGGACACCATGTCGTATGTGTCACCATGTGCACCATGTGGATTCGATCCGCTTCATTACCGGCCCATCGCCCTGACCTCGTGCTGGTGTAAATTGCTGAAAAAATGGTTAAAGTGCGGCTTACGTGGTTTCAAGAAACCCACGATTTACTGACCAACGCCCAGTGCAGTTTTCGAAATCATCGTGGAACGTCAGATAATTTCTTAATACTTGACACCGCTCTATGTCTAGCCTTCTCCCCGCAGTGGGGTCAGCCTCGTTACCCGGCTGGCTAGGGAAATGGCACTCCCTCGGGTCACCACAGCCGCCCAGATAAGGGGCGTGGAATCATGGAGGTGGAATCATGGAGGTGCTCACACAGTATCCATCGTGCATCCCTCTTTTACCTTCCCAGAATCCATCCCGTGTCAAGGTCCCTTTCTATATCCTTCATCCAACCCTGCAACAACAACCCCTCCCCTGTCACGAGAAGGTAGGCCATCTCCCCCTGGTCTACCCGTCCGCTCTGTTTTATCGGGGTAGTCGCACCCCCTCGGCCCGTCTCCCGTGGTTGACGGAGTCCTGGAGCTTGAGGTTCCCCGTCACACGGTGCTGGTTGTGACGGCAGAGCAACACGTCTCTTTGGTCCCGATATCCCGGAGGGGCGGGCGGTTTCGTAGAGCCCCATACGGGCCAAGTGACAATTCGCGTCGGGCTGGGGCCTGGGTTTCTTCCCAGTGTCTGCTGGCCCGGCCGGCCGGGGTCGAGTGGCGGGCGGCGCTGCTAGTACGGTCGGGATGGTGAGTCTATCTCTCCCGGCCGTGCGAAGGCGCCGATCGCCCCGTATAGCTTTTCGGGCGCCTGATGTCCTCCTGGAATCAGGAGTACCCCAGTAGAGCCCCGGTGAGGTGGGGAGCCTGAAGAGCCGAATACAATCATAATGCATGACAAAGCAACAACAAGACACAACTCGTGGCCGTTTTCGCAAGGGCCAGACTGACCAATCCCCTGTGAACGATGCAGGCCCTCGTATGCTCATCTTCCGAGCATGTGAAGGTGTCAAGCAGCTAGCCTCGCTATCGTCGTTTTAGCGACGAGACGGATGCGACACATTCGGACTTACTACCAGATGCCACACTTTACGTGACGGAGGGCCAGAAGTAGAGTTTTCGAGGAGAGAGGATGCGAAGTATGCGCTTGTAGCCAAACTATTCACATACAGCATGTAGGAAAGTTCCTATATCGGCTGCGTGTAAGCCTATGACCTCAGCATTCGCGATAACCCGGTTGTAAAAGCACCAAAGTCCTCTATGCTGCCTGTATTGCACAGCAGCGCTCGAACGAACATACGAGACAGCTAGGCGCCAGTACAGAACTTTTCTCTATGAAGGAAGGCCGTGAGATGCCTTTCAGATGAATTTAGATCCCGAAAACTAGATGGAAATTTAGCGGGCGCGGGAGCAACCGACACAGGTCCGCGCGCTCCAAGAGTCCAGCCACCACTGACTGCCAGCACGCGCGGACGGCGGCGGCGGAGACCCCGACCTGCCATTGGCCGAAAAACTGTTTACGCCCCAGACGCGTCACCGTCCGGCAGAGGCCTGCAGTCAGAGCGACGGCCCGGAAATGCTGACGACATCCGGCCTCTGCGGCAACTGGCCGGCAGCTAGCTGGCGGCGGCTCGTGGGGCATTACATTTACGGTTTACATTTACGGTCGGCTGGCCTACGGGATCACGTCATTTACAGTTACGGGACAACCAAAAGTATAAGTTCTAGTAACTCTGTTACATCACAAACCGAGGTCCGAAAAGATCGGATTAATTCACAGTTTAATTCTGAGCTCCACTCAGTCAAATTACGGCCTTCTACAATCACACACGAATCAACAAACACTTACGATACGACCACAAATTAACACAAGTTCCGATTACACACGGTTCTACGTGGGTTAGTCTAGGGGTTTATAAGGGTTACCCACACTCTGATCCATGTTAGTAAATTAAACAATGTCACTACTACGCGACACTCGCATACGATTTATATCACATAATTTCGCCGATCACTGTCGCGCGCGCATAGTAGAAAGTTCAGTCCGGTTCAGGGAGGGGATGTCTGAGCATGGGCGACCTTGCCATGCTGCAGATCGTCTGCCGCCCAGGGTGCGACACTCGATGCGGCCGCGCTCACTGGTCGGCCCTGCGGCATTTACCGCATGTCACTCATCGGACTGAGTCACTGGTCAGGGTCACGACCCTGCCAACTGCGACGTCCCTCCATATACTTATGGAAGATTATGTCACGTTCGATTGTGTCCAGCTGCGAGAGCAGTCGGTGATTCATCCACATCTCCGTGGTGGCTTCCGGCTCGCCCCGCGCTAGCTCGGCTAAGTCACCCATATGACCGCCCACTGCACCGGCAGTGGCGGTGCTCGCGTTCACAGGGACGGCGCTCGTCAGCGCCGCTCCGTGGTGGCGCTTGTCAGCGCCCGCTCCGTGGAGGCGCTTGTCAGCGCCCGTAGCGGCGACGCTCGAATCCGCAGCGGTCACTTCCGCCGCGGCGACGCTCAGGTTGCAGCGGGGCCCGGTTCCTCGGTAGCGCTCGCTCGGTTCCTCGGCGGCGCTCGCTGGCGCCGAGCCAACGGACCAGTCGTCGAACTGGCCGGGCACAGCGGCCGCTGGTGGGCTCGTGTTGCAGATACTTCCTGTCTGCCTCTGCATGAGGTGGCCGCAGGTGGTCCACCTGTCGGTGTCCTGTGGCAGCCGGCGTGACCGTCTCGTCACGTCCGGTCGTCAGCTCAGGTCCATGCTGTCAGCTGCGGGAGTCGGCGTGAGGCGGCGTGTGCACGGTCGGGTCCTGCGGGAACCGGCGTGACGGACTCGTCACGCCCGAGTGTCAAGTCGTGTTGATGCTGGCTCAGGTCCAGGTCCAGGACGGATGACGATGATGTCTTTACCGAGCGGGAAGGGTTGGATGGTTTTGGATTGCATTGTGGGTTCCAGGTACAAATCTCGGTTCAAAGATGCGGAAGCATAGGTCTGGGGTTTGATTTTGACCACAAATACATGTTACTAACAGTTGACAATATGTCACACAAGACATCAGGACAGGTGACGTCACGTCGTCACCTCAACATCATTATGCCCATATGGGGTTCCATCACAATGGCGCTGCACGCACCACGTCCATCACATCGGCAATCATCATGTCGGTAGGTGGCGTTACTCCGTCACCGTTTGTGGCGTCACTGCGTCAACAATACAGTTACATGATCGCTTGAGGCGACTCACAGGTGCACTCTCGATCACGTATCTACTAGAGCCGTTACTTAAGCATCGATTGAAACATCATCATTTGTAATTTGAACTGCTTCATCATTGAATCATTTTCCATCTCCACAAGGCTCGCAAAGGCGTTAACTTTATTAGGCGTGACGTCGACTCGGTCGACATCAGCTTCATAATCAGTGGAAGTAGTAGAGTCATCGTGAATTTGAAGTTTGCATGGAGGACGATCCTCATCAGATGATTCCACCAAAAGTCGTTTTTCAGGGACTGGCCTCACCGGGCTTTCAGTTGAGTCCTGCAAGCGTTTTGCTAATTCTGAAATCGGAATTTCATCTTCCGACTCGCTAATTGGAGGTTTTGAACGTTTCGCCAATTGCGATTGTGAAGTTTCAGGGTCCGAATCACTGGACGTGGGCAAGGGTCGTTTTAGGCGCTGTGCTAATTCTGAAAGGGGTAAATTGTCTTCTGAATCGCTTGAAGAGGGAAGTGGTCTTTTGTTTCGTTCCGCTGGTTCCGAAAATGGGGCGTCGTCGTCTGACTCAATAGTCGACGGCAACGGCCTTTTGTTTCTCTGAACTGGTTCAGACAGAGGAATGTCTGTCTCAGTATCACTCGATACCGGTGGGGGCTCAGCTACATCTGCTGACTGGGTGAGAGGTGATCTCTCTGGCAGGTCAGACTCGACCGGCGGTGGTTGCACCGAGCCAGGCATGGGCTCTGTCAACTCAGCGGTTTCATCATCCTTTGTTCTCTGTGGGCTGCATACGTCCATGGGCCAATCCTCACAGGGACTGTAGTCAGGGCCGGCCTCGGCCCGTTTGGCTGACCTAAAAGGCTGTACTCGTTCAGGGGCAGTACCATCTACCTTTGAAGTTTTCTCTACATATTTCAGGTTCACCGGTTCGTCTTGGTCCTTGGTGGGTTCCCATGCTGTGTTCGGGTCGGCTAGCCGTAGTTTCTGGGCATGCACCAACCGGGTCTTACCGGAGGTCTGATTTCTGATCACATAATTGACTGAGCTAGTCTGCTTGACAATCCGAAAGTATGGTTTACACGGCAACGAGAACTTTGCGAAGTGCCAGTTTGTACCGTTGTGTCATAATAATACACGGATCTCCAATTTTGAAATTTCGCGGCTTGGCTTTTCGGTCTGCGTACTCCCGGTTCCGTTCATGGCTCTCCACGATGTGTGTCTTTACATGGCTGTACGCTTCATGTAAATTAGACAGCACTTTTGGGACATAGTCTTCTCCGTAATATTTCATTTTAGGCTGAAGCAAATTGTCCAAGGGGAGAACGGGGTCTCTACCGTACAGTGTGAAGAATGACGAGATGGTTCCAGAGCTTCCAATGTTAGCGGTCCGATAGGCGGCAAGAGTGGCGGGAATTTTTGTGTCCCAATCATCTTGATTTTTGTTGATGTTTTTGCAAATATGTAATTTTGGCACCTATGGTAGCGTTCACAGCGTCCGTTACTTTGCGGCCGATATGCACTGGTGGTGATATGGCGAACATTCAAACAGGTTTCCAGCTCGTCTAGAACGGCATTTCTAAATTATGTTCCGAAGTCCGAAAGTATTACGCGTGGACATGAGTGGCGTGGGATGATTTCTTCCATAAGGATTTTCGCGATGGTATGAGCATCCTTTCGCTTAGTGCAAAAACTTTCCGGACAAGAAGAAAACAAGTCGATGATCGTGATGACATAACGGTTACGTTTTTGCGCTTCTGGTTATGGTCCACATGTGTCGATCGCAATCATTTCAAAGGGATAGTGAGGTACTGGCATCTCCTGCATCGGGGCTGGGGCTGCTTTGGCTTTGCGTCCTGTGCAAGGCACGCAAGCTTTGAGGTAGGCCACTGTGTCTCTCCACATTCCGTTCCAATAATATCTGAATTTAAGCTTTTCGTATGTTTTGGTGAGTCCCATGTGTCCTGCAAAGAAACCTACGTGCATCTCCTTCAGTACTTCCTGTCTCAAGGATTTAGGCACGCATAGTTGTAAGCCTGGAAATGGTCCACAGCGAGGTCCGTCGCTAATTTTGTAAATCAATTTGTCCAATTCCATGTAATGCAACACGATATCCCGATAATCTGCGTGATGTTTGTCATTCATGATCTTTCGCGAAGATTTGCTATTTCCTCATCTGCATTCTGCAGTTTCTCTATATTCTCCCATTTCACTAGTACGTTCTTAAATTTTTCCTCTCTGCTCAGCTCGTCCTCTGGTTTTCTGAATTCGGTGTGACGGAGATCACCCATTTGAACATGGTTTGAATCCATGACGTTCACGTCTTGGTCGGTTTCGTGCATTCGACTGAGATGGTCAGCCACGATATTTTTGCTTCCTTTAATATAGATGATTTCGCAGTCGTGCTCTGAAAGCATGATAGCCCATCTCTGCAACATTGGATTTTCATTTCTGAACACCTACTAACATTAATATCACCCATTCACCACCAATTAGAACCGAACAACAAGATTCTCTCATCTAAAATATGTGTCTGCCGTGCTTTTAAATACATGATTCTCCGATATTTGATGCATTATTGCGCTAGAATACAATACGCTAGTTGGTAACTCGCTACCATTTAACATTTCGTTTCAAACTGGCTATTGTCCGTAATCACTGGCCTTTCAATGCCAAAGCAGTTTTTAAATTGTCATTCTAGTGTCAATTTCAGTTTCACGACGATTGGCTTCGAAGCGGCTGAAGAGAGGGCTAGCACCACATTCCCTCCCACTTCCTCCCGCCATAATTCGTCCAACTCGATTTTAATGGCAATGGAGTTGTAGTACAATTGAGCGTCCCCTGGGCATTCGAATATCCCGTTCACTGTGTTAGGCTGCCTGTTCTGAAGGCAAAGTAAGACAGGCACTAAGTCACGAATAGCTATAAATTAAGCTTCACCCTAGATGGGGAATGGAAGCATGTGCCGCCCCCTATGGAATGTGGCGACCGTCTGATTAGGTTAAGGCACCCTTTCGGGAGGCTCGAGGGCACCTGCCCTTACTCAACTGACTTTTGTGCCAAAAGGTTCCTGTCATAAAGGCATGGGCGATCTTTGAGAGGAATTTGCTCCTCTGCAATGTTCTTGGGTGCATCCCCACCCGATCCCGTTCCTCCGGATTTTCAGCCGAAGACGCCCATCCCTGAACCTTGGCAGAGGCGCCTCCGAGGTAGTGGTGTAGTGGTGTAGTGGTGCCGCTCCGAGGTAGTGGTGTAGTGGTGTAGTGGTGCAGTGGTGTAGTGGTGCCGCTCCGAGGTAGTGGTGCCCCTCCGTGGTAGTGGTGTAGTGGTGCCGCTCCGAGGTAGTGGTGTAGTGGTGTAGTGGTGCCGCTCCGAGGTAGTGGTGCCGCTCCGAGATTGCGGTGTCCCTCCGAGGTAGTGGTGCCGCTCCGAGGCAGTGGTGCCGCTCCGAGGTAGTGGTGCCGCTCGGAGGTAGTGGTGCCGCTCCGAGGTAATGGTGTCCCTCCGAGGTAGTGGTGCCGCTCCGAGGTAGTGGTGCCGCTCCGGACGAATGCCCCTCATGAAATTTCTGGATCTGTCCTGCTTTTCCCATAATGCTACTAGAGGAATATGAGACGATGCGACGACATCAAGGGAGGACGACGGTTAAGCAGCTTAATAAGGTATCAGTGAATATTAAGAAGGTATTATCCCGCACTGCCCCTTGCGTATAACCAATTACCACCGCCGCTTGTTGGTGCCAAACAGTCACGCACACCGGATGGCCTCCCACATATCACCAAACGGACGGTCGGCGAGGACATCCGTGCTCACATTTCTCGGAAGCTACTGAAATTAGAAACAAAACATTTAGAGGGTAGATTGCGACTGTTGTGAACTCTCTGCAGTGTAAGCTTTACGATCCTAGGTCAAATGACCGCCCCGCCATCGTGCCGACCATTGCACGGTGGCGGAGACCGGTCTTGGTTGGTCCAATTGTACCCCCCGCCCCCCTCCAGCCCAATTTCCATATTCATAAACGGACTTTAATTGTTTTGCATGCCATGCGCTGTTCAATCAGAGAGACAGATAAATATCCGGTGTCAGGTATGACGAAGTACCGACTAGATACGTCACACAATTTCACCCTTCGGCTCAGTTGTGAAACGTGGGGAAAGCACGTCGGCGGGTATTGAGCCAACTCACGTATCGCTGAGATGAACAACGCCTTCCAGCATCATAGATGTTGGCAGTCCGTATTGCATCATGTGCACATTGTTGGTTTCACGTTGGCCGATCGTGCTGGTCAAGTAATTTTGATGCATTTCGCGATCAACGCGGTACGCATTGAACAATCAGTGTAATGTTCCATAAGCTGGTTGGCATTTGACCACACAAGATGCCGAATGCCGTGACAAACTAAGCCTCAATGTCAGCTACCGCTATTCACAAATGCACAAAAGCTAATAATTATCTGAAAGGAATGTGTCCGTACCAACTGGTTCAATGCACCCTGTCCTAACAAAGCATGTAAGCAGCTAGCATAGGAAGTGGCTGTCACATGGGAGCGTCAATTCCTCAAGTACTCTTCCCTGAATGCAACCTCTAAACAAACAATATCACCCCGGTGGGTGAGGAACATAAGCTACCACCCCACGGGTGAGAAACAAGCAGACATGCACAGACGAAGACAACAACGCCAACATTTCCAACACATCAGATGGAGAAGATGTCAGTTACAGCTGGGTACTCCTTTCAGGGACCGCAGCAGACACCGTTCAATCCACAATCGCAGACGTCATCTCAGAAACAGAGACTTCAACTACAGAAACTGCGCCTGTGATGCCAACTGAGACGGATGACGAAGCCAAGTCTGTCGCTACTCAACGGCAAACGGATACCACTGACGAACCTACAAGCGAAGCCCTAACAACAACTGAGCATTACGCCACCCAGGAGTCAATTACTGATACACTGGGTACAACATCAACTGCAATTGAGACCACTACTGCGGATGCAACTCAAGCTACTACCCTTGGTGTAGCTGAGGTTACCATCGGTAGTGTAGCTGAGGTTACTACCGTTGGTATGGCTAAGGTGACTGCTGATGCAACTGAGGATGCTACTGCTAGTGTAGCTGAGATCACTACTGCAGGCACAACCGTGGATAATACTGTTGGTGCAGCAAAAGCCACCTATGCCAGTAGAACAGAGGCCACCACTGCCAGTGCAACAGAAGCCACCACTGCAGGTACAGCAGAGGCCGCCACTACCAGTATTGCAGGGGCTGCCACTACCAGTGCAACAGTGACCACTACTGTTGTCACAACGGAGGCCACCACTCGTGGTACAACTGATGTCACTACTGTTGGTGCAAGAGAGGCCACCACTGCCAGTGCAACAAATGCCAGCACTGTCAGTACAACAGAGGCCACCACTGCTGGCGCAACAGAGGCTGCCACTGCCGCTGCAAAAGAGGAAGCCACTGCTGATACAGCTGAAAGCACTACTGTTGGTGTAGCTGATACCACCACTGCTGGTACGACAGAGGACATCACTGTTGGTGCAGCTGATGTCACTACCGTCGGTGAAGCTGAAGGAACAACCGCTGATACAACAGATGCCATCACTACTGGTGGAACGGAGGCCAGCGCTGCCAGTACAACAGAGGCCACCACCGCTGGTACAACAGGTGCCATAACTACCAGTGCAAAAGAGGCCACCACTGCTGGTATATCAGATGTGACTACTGTTGGTTCAGTTGATGTCACTACTGTTGGTGAAGCTGAGGGATCCAATGCTGGTACAACAAAGACCACCATAGCCAGTGCAACAGAGACTGCCACAGTCAGTGCAACAGAGGCCACCACTGTTGGTACAGCTGATGCCACTATTATTGGTGCAGCTGAGGCTACCACTGCTGGTAGAACACAGGCTACCTCTGCCAGTGCAACAGAGGCCAACACCGCTGGTACAACAGAGGCCACCACTCTTGGTACAGCTGTTGGTGCTGCTGAGGGCGCCACTGATGGTACAACAGAAGTCACCACTTCCAGTGCAACAGATCCCACCACTGTTAGTGCAACTAATGACGCCACTGCTAGCACAGATGATGTCACTACTGTTGCAGTTGACACTACCACTGCTGGTACAACAGAGGCCATCATTGTTGGTACAGCTGATGTCACTACCGTTGGTGAAGCTGAAGGAACAACTGCTGGTACAACAGATGTCACCACTGTTGGCACAAAAGAGGCCACCACTGTTAGTGCAACAAAGGACATCACTGCTAGTACAGCTGATGTGACTATTGTTGTGGCTGAGACCACCACTGCTGGTTCAACAGAGGCCATGATTATTGGTGCAGCTGTTGTCACTACTGTTAGTGAAGCTGAAGGAACAACTGCTGGTACAACAGAGGCCACCAATGCTGGTGCAGCAGAGGCCAGCCCTGCCAGTATAACAGAGGCCACCACTGCTGGTACAACAGTGGTCATAAACACCGGTGCAACAGAGGCCACCACTACTGGTATATTTCACATCACTACTGTGATTTCAGCTGATATCACTACTGTTGGTGAAGTGGAGGGACCCACTGCTGGTACAACAAAGGCCACCACTGCCAGTGCAACAGAGGCTGCCACAGTCAGTGCAACAGAGGCCACCACTGTTGGTTCGGCTGAGGCCACCACTGCTGGTACATCAGATACCACCACTGCCAGTACATCAGAGACTATCACAGTTGGTACAACAGAGGCCACCACTGTCATTGCAACAACAGAGGCCACGCATGCTGGTACAACGGAGGCCATAACTCTTGGTACAGCTTATGCCACTACTACTGGTACAGCAGAGGCCACCACTGCTGGTACGACAGAGGTCATCACTGTTGGTATAGCTGATGTCACTACCGTTGGTGAAGCTGAAGGAACAACTGCTGGTACAACAGAGGCCACCACTGCTGGTTCGGGAGAGGCCACCACGGCCAGTGCAACAGAGGTCACCACTGCCTTTGCAACAGAGGCTACCATTGCCAGTACAACAGAGGCCACCACTGCTGGTACAACAGAGACCACCACTGCCAGTGCGAGGGAGGCCGCCACAGTCAGTGCAACAAATTCCAGCACTGTCAGTACAAAAGAGGCCATAACTGCTGGTGCAACAGAGGCTACCACTGCCACTGCAAAAGAGAAGGCCACTGCTGATACAGCTGAAAGCACTACTGTTGGTGTAGCTGATACCACCACTGCTGGTACGACAGAGGCCATCACTGTTGGTGCAGCTGATGTCACTACCGTTGGTGAAGCTGAAGGAACAACCGCTGGTACAACAGATGCCATCACTGCTGGTGGAACGGAGCCAAGCGCTGCAAGTACAAAAGAGGCCACCACCGCTGGTACCACAGGTGCCATAACTACCAGTGCAACAGAGGCCACCACTGCTGGTATATCAGATGTGACTACTGTTGGTTCAGCTGATGTCACTACTGTTGGTGAAGCTGACGGATCCAATGCTGGTACAACACAGACCACCATACCCAGTGCAACAGAGGCTGCCACAGTCAGTGCAAAAGAGGCCACCACTGTTGGTACCGCTGATGCCACTATTATGGGTGCAGCTGAGGCTACCACTGCTGGTAGAACACAGGCCACCTATGCCAGTGCAACAGAGGCCATCACCGCTGGTACAATAGAGGCCACCACTCTTGGTACAGCTGTTGTCACTATTGTTGGTACTGCTGAGGGTGCCACTGATGGTGCAACAAAAGTCACCACTTCCAGTGCAACAGAGACCACCACTTCCAGTGCAACAGAGACCACCCCTGTTAGTGCAACAAAGGACGCCACTGCTAGCACAGATGATGTTACTACTGTTGCAGTTGACACTACCACTGCTGGTACAACAGAGGCCATCATTGTTGGTACAGCTGATGTCACTACCGTTGGTGAAGCTGAAGGAACAACTGCTGGCACAACAGATGTCACCACTGCTGGTGCAACAGAGGCCAGCACTGCCAGTGCAACAGAGGTCACCACTGCCTTTGCAACAGAGGCTACCATTGCCAGTGCAACAGAGGCCACCACTGCTGGTACAACAGAGACCACCACTGCCAGTGCGAGAGAGGCCGCCACAGTCAGTGCAACAAATTCCAGCACTGTCAGTACAAAAGAGGCCATAACTGCTGGTGCAACAGAGGCTACCACTGCCACTGCAAAAGAGAAGGCCACTGCTGATACAGCTGAAAGCACTACTGTTGGTGTAGCTGATACCACCACTGCTGGTACGACAGAGGCCATCACTGTTGGTGCAGCTGATGTCACTACCGTTGGTGAAGCTGAAGGAACAACCGCTGGTACAACAGATGCCATCACTGCTGGTGGAACGGAGCCAAGCGCTGCAAGTACAAAAGAGGCCACCACCGCTGGTACAACAGGTGCCATAACTACCAGTGCAACAGAGGCCACCACTGCTGGTATATCAGATGTGACTACTGTTGGTTCAGCTGATGTCACTACTGTTGGTGAAGCTGAGGGATCCAATGCTGGTACAACACAGACCACCATAGCCAGTGCAACGGAGGCTGCCACAGTCAGTGCAAAAGAGGCCACCACTGTTGGTACCGCTGATGCCACTATTATGGGTGCAGCTGAGGCTGCCACTGCTGGTAGAACACAGGCCACCTATGCCAGTGCAACAGAGGCCATCACCGCTGGTACAACAGAGGCCAACATTCTTGGTACAGCTGTTGTCACTATTGTTGGTACTGGTGAGGGCGCCACTGATGGTGCAACAAAAGTCACCACTTCCAGTGCAACAGAGACCACCACTTCCAGTGCAACAGAGACCACCACTGTTAGTGCAACAAAGGACGCCACTGCTAGCACAGATGATGTCACTACTGTTGCAGTTGACACTACCACTGCTGGTACAACAGAGGCCATCATTGTTGGTACAGCTGATGTCACTACCGTTGGTGAAGCTGAAGGAACAACTGCTGGCACAACAGATGTCACCACTGCTGGTGCAACAGAGGCCAGCACTGCCAGTGCAACAGAGGTTATCACTGTCAATACAACAAAGGACACCACTGCTAGTACAGCTGATTTCGCTACTGTTACAGCTGAGACCACTACTGTTGGTCCAAAAGAGGCCACCACTGTTAGTGCAACAAAGGACGTCACTGCTAGTACAGCTGATGTGACTATTGTTGTGGCTGAGACCACCACTGCTGGTACAACAGAGGCCATGATTGTTGGTGCAGCTATTCTCACTACTGTTGGTGAAGCTCAAGGAACAACTGCTGGTACAACAGGGGCCACCAATGCTGGCGCTACAGAGGCCACCACTGCCTTTGCAACAGAGGCTACCATTGCCAGTGCAACAGAGGCCACCATTGCTGGTACAACAGAGACCACCACTGTCAGTGCGAGAGAGGCTGCCAAAGTCAGTTCAACAAATTCCAGCACTGTCAGTACAACAGAGGCCACAACTGCTGGTGCAACAGAGGCTACCACTGCCACTGCAAAAGAGGAAGCCTCTGCTGATACAGCTGAAAGCACTATTGTTGGTGTAGCTGAGACCACCACTGCTGGTTCGACAGAGGCCATCACTGCTGGTGCAGCTGATGTCACTACCGTTGGTGAAGCTGAAGGAACAACCGCTGGTACAACAGATGTCACCACTGCTGGTGCAACAGATGTCACCACTGCTGGTGTAACAGAGGCCAGCGCTGCCAACACCACAGAGGCCACCACTGCTGATACAACAAGGGCCATGACTACCAGTGCAACAGAAGCCACCACTGCTGGTACATCTGACGTCACTACTGTTGGTTCAGCTGATGTCAGTATTGTTGGTGAAGCTGAGGGATCCAATGCTAGTACAACAAAGGCTACCACTGCCAGTGCAACAGAGGCTGCCACAGTCAGTGCAACAGAGGCCACCACTGTTGGTACAGCTGATGCCACTATTATGGGTGCAGCTGAGGCTACCACTGCTGGTAGAACAGAGGCTACCTCTGCCAGTGCAACAGAGGCCACCACTGTTAGTGTAACAAAGGACGCTACTGCTAGTACAGGTGATGTGTCTATTGTTGTGGCTGAGACCACCACTGCTGGTACAACAGAGGCCATCATTGTCGGTACATCTGTTGTCACTTCTGTTGGTGAAGCTGAAGGAACAACTGCTGGTACAATAGAGGCCAGCGCTGCCAGTATAACAGAGGCAACCACTGCTGGTACAGCAGTGGTCATAACCACCGGTGCAACAGAGGCCACCACTGCTGGTATATCTGACATCACTTCTGTTATTTCAGCTGATGTCACTACTGTTGGTGAAGCGGAGGGATCCACTGCTGGTACAACGAAGGCCACCACTACCAGTGCAACAAAGACTGCCACAGTCAGTGCAGCAGAGGCCACCACTGCTGGTATATCTGACGTCACTAGTATGGGTACAGCTGAGGCTACCACTGCTGGTAGAACCGAGGCTACCTCTGACAGTGCAACAGAGGCCGACACTGCTGGTACAACAGAGGCCACCACTGCTGGCATATCTGATGTCACTACTGTTGGTGAACCTGAGGGATCCACTCCTGGTACAACAAAGGCCACCACTGCCAGTGCAGCAGAGGCTGCCACAGTCAGTGCAACAGAGGCCACCACTGTTGGTTCGGCTGAGGCCACCACTGTTGGTATATCAGATACCACCACTGCCAGTGCATCCGATACTATCACAGTTGGTACAACAGAGGCCACCACTGCCAATGCAACAACAGAGGCCACGAATGCTGGTACAACAGAGGCCATCACTCTTGGCACAGCTTATGCCACTACTACTGGTACAGCAGAGGCCACCACTGTTGGTACGACAGAGGTCATCACCGTCGATATAGCTGATGTCACTACCGTTGGTGAAGCTGAAGGAACAACTGCTGGTACAACAGATGCCACCACTGCTGGTACGGGAGAGGCCACCATAGCCAGTGCAACAGAGGCCACCACTGCCTTTGCAACAGAGGCTACCATTGCCAGTGAAACAGAGGCCACCACTGCTGGTACAACAGAGACCACCACTGCCAGTGGGAGAGAGGCTGCCACAGTCAGTGGAACAAATGCCAGTACTGTCAGTACGACAGAGGCCACAACTGCTGGTGCAACAGAGGCTACCACTGCCACTGCAAAAGAGGAAGACACTGCTGATACAGCTGAAAGCACTATTGTTGGTGTAGCAGAGACCACCACTGCTAGTACGACAGAGGCCATCACTGCTGGTGCAACATATGCCACCACTGCTGGTGTAACAGAGGCCAGCGCTGCGAGTACAACAGAGGACACCACTGCTGGTACAACAGGGGTCATGACTACCAGTGCAACAGAAGCCACCACTGCTGGTACATCTGACGTCACTACTGTTGGTTCAGCTGATGTCAGTACTGTTGGTGAAGCTGAGGGATCCAATGCTAGTACAACCAGGGCCACCACTGCCAGTGCAACAGAGGCTGTCACAGTCAGTGCGACAGAGGCTACCACTGTTGGTACAGCTGATGTCACTATTGTGGGTGCAGCTGAGGTTACCACTGCTGGTAGAACAGAGGCTACCTCTGCCAGTGCAACAGAGGCCGCCACTGCTGGTACAACAGAGGCCATCACTCTTGGTACAGCTGATGTCACTACTGTTGGTACTGCTGAGGGCGCCACTGATGATACAACAGAAGTCACCACTTCCAGTGCAACAGAGATCACCGCTTCCAGTGCAACAGAGGCCACCACTGTTAGTGCAACAAGGGAAACCAATGCTAGTACAGCTGATGTCACTACTGTTGCAGCTGAGACCACCACTGCTGGTACAACAGAGGCCATCATTGTTGGTACAGCTGATGTCACTACCGTTGGTGAAGCTGAAGGAACAACTGCTGGTACAATAGAGGTCAGCGCTGCCAGTATAACAGAGGCAACCACTGCTGGTACAGCAGTGGTCATAACCACCGGTGCAACAGAGGCCACCACTGCTGGTATATCTGACATCACTACTGTTATTTCAGCTGATGTCACTACTGTTGGTGAAGCGGAGGGATCCACTGCTGGTACAACGAAGGCCACCACTACCAGTGCAACAGAGACTGCCACAGTCAGTGCAGCAGAGGCCATCACTGCTGGTATATCTGACGTCACTAGTATGGGTACAGCTGAGGCTACCACTGCTGGTAGAACCGAGGCTACCTCTGACAGTGCAACAGAGGCCGACACTGCTGGTACAACAGAGGCCATCACTGCTGGCATATCTGATGTCACTACTGTTGGTGATGCTGATGTCACTACTGTTGGTGAACCTGAGGGATCCACTGCTGGTACAACAAAGGCCACCACTGCCAGTGCAGCAGAGGCTGCCACAGTCAGTGCAACAGAGGCCACCACTGTTGGTTCGGCTGAGGCCACCACTGTTGGTATATCAGATACCACCACTGCCAGTGCATCCGATACTATCACAGTTGGTACAACAGAGGCCACCACTGTCAATGCAACAACAGAGGCCACGAATGCTGGTACAACAGAGGCCATCACTCTTGGTACAGCTTATGCCACTACTACTGGTACAGCAGAGGCCACCACTGTTGGTACGACAGAGGTCATCACCGTCGATATAGCTGATGTCACTACCGTTGGTGAAGCTGAAGGAACAACTGCTGGTACAACAGATGCCACCACTGCTGGTACGGGAGAGGCCACCATAGCCAGTGCAACAGAGGCCACCACTGCCTTTGCAACAGAGGCTACCATTGCCAGTGCAACAGAGGCCACC
Source organism: Ashinkailepas kermadecensis (assembly GCA_034440615.1). Lineage (NCBI taxonomy): Eukaryota > Metazoa > Arthropoda > Thecostraca > Neolepadidae > Ashinkailepas > Ashinkailepas kermadecensis. The sequence continues at coordinate 34,387 of JAOTOM010003201.1, forward strand.
ACTGCTGGTACAACAGAGACCACCACTGCCAGTGGGAGAGAGGCTGCCACAGTCAGTGCAACAAATGCCAGTACTGTCAGTACGACAGAGGCCACAACTGCTGGTGCAACAGAGGCTACCACTGCCACTGCAAAAGAGGAAGCCACTGCTGATACAGCTGAAAGCACTATTGTTGGTGTAGCTGAGACCACCACTGCTAGTACGACAGAGGCCATCACTGCTGGTGCAACATATGTCACCACTGCTGGTGTAACAGAGGCCAGCGCTGCGAGTACAACAGAGGACACCACTGCTGGTACAACAGGGGTCATGACTACCAGTGCAACAGAAGCCACCACTGCTGGTACATCTGACGTCACTACTGTTGGTTCAGCTGATGTCAGTACTGTTGGTGAAGCTGAGGGATCCAATGCTAGTACAACCAGGGCCACCACTGCCAGTGCAACAGAGGCTGTCACAGTCAGTGCGACAGAGGCTACCACTGTTGGTACAGCTGATGTCACTATTGTGGGTGCAGCTGAGGTTACCACTGCTGGTAGAACAGAGGCTACCTCTGCCAGTGCAACAGAGGCCGCCACTGCTGGTACAACAGAGGCCATCACTCTTGGTACAGCTGATGTCACTACTGTTGGTACTGCTGAGGGCGCCACTGATGATACAACAGAAGTCACCACTTCCAGTGCAACAGAGATCACCGCTTCCAGTGCAACAGAGGCCACCACTGTTAGTGCAACAAGGGAAACCAATGCTAGTACAGCTGATGTCACTACTGTTGCAGCTGAGACCACCACTGCTGGTACAACAGAGGCCATCATTGTTGGTACAGCTGATGTCACTACCGTTGGTGAAGCTGAAGGAACAACTGCTGGTACAATAGAGGTCAGCGCTGCCAGTATAACAGAGGCAACCACTGCTGGTACAGCAGTGGTCATAACCACCGGTGCAACAGAGGCCACCACTGCTGGTATATCTGACATCACTACTGTTATTTCAGCTGATGTCACTACTGTTGGTGAAGCGGAGGGATCCACTGCTGGTACAACGAAGGCCACCACTACCAGTGCAACAGAGACTGCCACAGTCAGTGCAGCAGAGGCCACCACTGCTGGTATATCTGACGTCACTAGTATGGGTACAGCTGAGGCTACCACTGCTGGTAGAACCGAGGCTACCTCTGACAGTGCAACAGAGGCCGACACTGCTGGTACAACAGAGGCCATCACTGCTGGCATATCTGATGCCACTACTGTTGGTGATGCTGATGTCACTACTGTTGGTGAACCTGAGGGATCCACTGCTGGTACAACAAAGGCCACCACTGCCAGTGCAGCAGAGGCTGCCACAGTCAGTGCAACAGAGGCCACCACTGTTGGTTCGGCTGAGGCCACCACTGTTGGTATATCAGATACCACCACTGCCAGTGCATCCGATACTATCACAGTTGGTACAACAGAGGCCACCACTGTCAATGCAACAACAGTGGCCACGAATGCTGGTTCAACAGAGGCCATCACTCTTGGTACAGCTTATGCCACTACTACTGGTACAGCAGAGGCCACCACTGTTGGTACGACAGAGGTCATCACCGTCGATATAGCTGATGTCACTACCGTTGGTGAAGCTGAAGGAACAACTGCTGGTACAACAGATGCCACCACTGCTGGTACGGGAGAGGCCACCATAGCCAGTGCAACAGAGGCCACCACTGCCTTTGCAACAGAGGCTACCATTGCCAGTGCAACAGAGGCCACCACTGCTGGTACAACAGAGACCACCACTGCCAGTGGGAGAGAGGCTGCCACAGTCAGTGCAACAAATGCCAGTACTGTCAGTACGACAGAGGCCACAACTGCTGGTGCAACAGAGGCTTCCACTGCCACTGCAAAAGAGGAAGCCACTGCTGATACAGCTGAAAGCACTATTGTTGGTGTAGCTGAGACCACCACTGCTAGTACGACAGAGGCCATCACTGCTGGTGCAACATATGTCACCACTGCTGGTGTAACAGAGGCCAGCGCTGCGAGTACAACAGAGGACACCACTGCTGGTACAACAGGGGTCATGACTACCAGTGCAACAGAAGCCACCACTGCTGGTACATCTGACGTCACTACTGTTGGTTCAGCTGATGTCAGTACTGTTGGTGAAGCTGAGGGATCCAATGCTAGTACAACCAGGGCCACCACTGCCAGTGCAACAGAGGCTGTCACAGTCAGTGCGACAGAGGCTACCACTGTTGGTACAGCTGATGTCACTATCGTGGGTGCAGCTGAGGTTACCACTGCTGGTAGAACAGAGGCTACCTCTGCCAGTGCAACAGAGGCCGCCACTGCTGGTACAACAGAGGCCATCACTCTTGGTACAGCTGATGTCACTACTGTTGGTACTGCTGAGGGTGCCACTGATGATACAACAGAAGTCATCACTTCCAGTGCAACAGAGATCACCGCTTCCAGTGCAACAGAGCCCACCACTGTTAGTGCAACAAAGGAAACCAATGCTAGTACAGCTGATGTCACTACTGTTGCAGCCGAGACCACCACTGCTGGTACAACAGAGGCCATCATTGTTGGTACAGCTGATGTCACTACCGTTGGTGAAGCTGAAGGAACAACTGCTGGTACAACAGAGGTCATCACTGTCGGTACAGCTGTTGTCACTACTGTTGGCGAAGCTGAAGGAACAACTGCTGATACAACAGAGGCCACCACTGTAGGTACGGGAGAGCCCATCACTGCCTTTGCAACAGAGGGCACCACAGTCAGTGCAACAGAGACCACCATTGCTGTTACAACAGAGACCACCACTGTCAGTGCGAGAGAGGCTGCCACAGTCAGTGTAGAAAATGCCAGCACTGTCCGTACAATGGAGGCCACCACTGCTGGCGCAATAGAGGCTACCACTGCCACTGCAAAAGAGGAAGCCACTGCTGATGCAGCTGAAAGCACTACTATTGGTGTAGCTGAGACCACCACTGCTGGTACGACAGAGACCATCACTGTTGGTGCAGCTGATGTCACTACCGTTGGTGAAGCTGAAGGAACAACCGCTGGTACAACAGATGCCATCACTGTTGGTACAGCTGATGCCACTATTATGGGTGCAGCGGATGCTACCACTGCTGGTAGAACAGAGGCTATCTCTGCCAGTGCAACAGAGGCCGCCACTGCTGTCACAACAGAGGCCATTACTCTTGGTACAACTGATGTCACTACTGTTGGTACTGCTGAGGGCGCCACTGATGGTGCAACAGAGACCACCACTTCCAGTGCAACAGAGACCACCACTTCCAGTGCAACAGAGACCACCACTGTTAGTACAACAAAGGACGCCACTGCTAGCACAGATGATGTCACTACTGTTGTAGTTGACACCACCACTGCTGGTACAACAGAGGTCAGCATTGTTGGTACAGCTGATGTCACTACCGTTGGTGAAGCTGAAGGAACATCTGCTGCTACAACAGATGTCATCACTGCTGGTGCAACAGAGGTCATCACTGTTGGTACAGCTGTTGTCACTACTATTGGTGAAGCTGAAGGAACAACTGCTGCTACAACAGATGTAATCACTGCTGGTGCAACAGAGGTCATAACTGTTCGTACAGCTGTTGTCACTACTGTTGGTGAAGCTGAAGGAACAACTGCTGGTACAACAGAAGCCACCACTCTTGGTACAGCTGTTGTCACTACTGTTGGTGAAGCTGAAGGAACAACTGCTGGTACAACAGAGGCCACCAATGCTGGTGTAACAGAGGTCAGCGCTGCCAGTACAACAGAGGCCACTACTGCTGGTACAACAGTGGTCAGAACCACTAGTGCAACAGGGGCCACCACTGCTGGCATATCTGACGTCACTACTGTTATTTCAGCTGATGTCACTACTGTTGGTGAAGTGGAGGGATCCACTGCTGGTACAACAAAGGCCACCACAGCCAGTGCAGCAGAGGCTGCCACAGTCAGTGCAACAGAGGCGACCACTGTTGGTTCGGCTGAGGCCACCACTATTGGCACATCAGATACCACTACTGCCAGTGCATCAGAGACTATCACTGTTGGTACAACAGAGGCCACCACTGTCAGTGCAACAACAGGGGCCACGAATGCTGGTACAGCAGAGGCCATCACTCTTGGTACAGCTTATGCCACTACTGCTGGTACAGCAGGGGCCATCACCGCTGGTACGAAAGAGGTCATCACTGTCGATATAGCTAATGTCACTACCGTTGGTGAAGCTGAAGGAACAACTGCTGGTACAACAGAGGCCACCACTGTTGGTACGGGAGAGACCATCACTGCCTTTGCAACAGAGACCGCCATCGCTGGTACAACAGAGGCCATCACTCTTGGTACAGCTGATGTCACTACTGTTGGTACTGCTGGGGGCGCCACTGATGGTGCAACAGAAGTCACCACTTCCAGTACAACAGAGACCACCACTTCCAGTGCAACAGAGACCACCACTTCCAGTGCAACAGAGCCCACCACTGTTAGTGCAACTAAGGACGCCACTGCTAGCACAGATGATGTCACTACTGTTGCAGTTGACACCACCACTGCTGGTACAACAGAGGTCATCATTGTTGGTACAGCTGATGTCACTACCGTTGGTGAAGCTGAAGGAACAACTGCTGGTACAACATATGTCATCACTGCTGGTGCAACAGAGGTCATCACTGTTAGTACAGCTGTTGTCACTACTGTTGGTGAAGCTGAAGGAACAACTGCTGATACAACAGATGCCACCAATACTGGTGCAACAGAGGCCAGCGCTGCCAGTACAACAGAGTCCACTATTGCTGGTACAGCAGAGGCCACCACTGCTGGTACCGCTGAAGTTACTATTGTTAGTGCAACTGAGGCCATCATGGCTCGTACACCAGAGGCCACCACAGCTGGCGCAACTGATGGCACTACTGTTGGTAAAGCTGAAGCCACCACCGCGGATACAACAGAGGTCATCACCGCCAGTACAACAGAGTCCACCACTGGTCGTACGCCAGAGGCCACCACTGCCAGTGCAACAGAGGCCAGCACTGTCAGTGTCACAGATGCCATCATTGTCAGCGTTGTCAGCGCAACAGAGGTCACCAGCGCAACAGAGGCCACCACCATTGGCAGACCAGAGGTCACCTCTACCAATGCAATAGTGGTCGCCACTGCCAGCGCAACAGAGGCCACCACTGCTGGCACAACGGAGGTCATCACTGCCGGTGTAACAGTGGTCACCACCGCTGGTGCAACTGAGGCCACCACTGCTCGTGCGTCAGAGGCCACCACTGTCAGTGCAACAGAGGCCACCATTATGCCAGTTGCAGCTACGTCTTCAACATTATCAACCGGGACACCAGATATTGTGGAAACGACAACAGTACTGACAGGTACACACTGCAGTATTATTGCTCTTATGATGTGTGAAATTCTGCTATCGGTGCGGTGGCACGCGCCGTGACATTTCTCGCCACCACTGAATATCTAGGGGGGGGGGGGGGGTGTGAGTAGGCGTGCTTTCTGTGTCGATGCTTCTCGGATACGTACGGACTACGATAAACAGGTGGAATTTTGTAGGCCTAGCCAAGGTTTGAAAAGCGAAACATTGTTTCTCATCTTGCCGTAGGGTCTGGACGAAGTATGTAAGGGCAATATCTGCCTTGAGTCTCTATTTAGGTCAACAGAGGCTATATAACTTGATGCATTTTGTTGTTGGTCGCCACGTCGGCTGTCGAGAAACTTTGGCGCTGTTCGCGGATGCCCTTACTTAGGTCATGCTCAGGAGAGCTCCTCAATTCAATCAGCATTAATATTATTTTGTGAGTTGTACCCGATCAAAAATGTCACGGCTGTATGAGACTGTGAGGTATGCTGAAGAAGTAACCTACGGTGGACGATATAAGGTCATGGGCAGATGCGGGGCGGGTGAAATGGGGACATGTGCCTCCCCATGGAAAAGTGGAGCCCTATAACCGGAAAAGTCGCCACCTCCACCGATAATTGGTGGTGCCCCTCTACCGGAGACACTTCCGCTGTGTTATCCCTCCGAGGAAATGACGCCCTTCCAGGCTAGTTAAATATATCTTCTATGGAAATTCCTGGATCCGCCCGTGCCTCAGGAGACCTTGAGTGACCTCAAGTGACAGTTATGCCAGTTTCGCTATGCTAGTATAGTTGTGTGAGGTACATGTGAATTCAACCACTACAATTTCCTCGTAAAGACCCCTAGCGCGATTCCATTAGCAGCTTACTACCATTTGCCTGTACTTTTCTGCTTGAGCAGAATTCTCTGAACGTAGTTATCCAGATTAGGGTGTAACCTAAATCCCAATGTGTCATTAAGTGAGGTTATATTGTATCTTCTAATATGCATCAAAATGAAAATTTTAGTGAAAAGCACAAAATAGACGACTAAAATATCCAAGATTGACTCTGCCTTGGAACAATTACATTAAAGTTTCACACACGTTTCAAAACATGCTACTTGCTTGTTCTTCGTCATGTTGATAAACTTTTCAGAGGAAAGACGATTTTCTTCTCCAATAATTTGGGTCGTCATGCTTGCTAGATATAGTTACTTGCCACCTGACGTAGGTCAGTGAACTGGTATAAAGTGAGGTTACTTTTTTCACTGGAGGTGACAAAATCATAAGGCGGTCACCAACCAAGCTTAGTGTTACATTCCGCTGTGGTCGCTGCCAATTTCGAAAAACAAGGGGGGGAGGTGAGTGGTTCCCTTCACCATTGTTCCGTTGGTGGGTGCAGGAAATACAGATTTCGCTACATTCAAATAGAAGGAAGCTTCACTTAATGTTCAGTTTGTAGCATTAGCCATGCCGTATAAGAGGTTGAATGACTTAATTCAGTTTTTTTTTGGAAAAGATCACATTTTCTTCGCAAACTACATTAGGGTCAAAAGAAAGAGAATCCCAAATAAAAAAATGTAATGGCGAAGTTCCTGCCCTCACTCACCTTAACACGAAGTCGTCATGCAAAGTTGTTCTTGAAGCCCTTGGCTAAACCATTTGTACGTCGCAAAGGTCGTATTTTAAACTCCAGAGTGCATGTGGTACGTGCATTCTTGGAACATTCCGGTCATATCTCAATATCCTGACCTCGTATTGATTTCAAATTGGGACACGAGGAGAAGGCATTATTTGTCATAACATGTGACCCGGTGTGACCAAAATATTACTTTGTGCGAAGTTCTTCGCAATTTGTTGGGGTTTTTTTTCCAGTTAACCTCTGTTCAATAGTCTGCTGACATTCGGTCACTGTTTTTTGTTTTTATTTATGTGATCTACTTTTTCGTGCTGCTTTGATACACTCAGCTTTAATTCCCATGATATGATCTACGGTTTGTGCATGGTAAATGTTCCAATGCTTCTCTAAAAATTGCATTGGGACGAGGTTTTGACAAGGTGTGCTCATGTATTGTATGGGATGTGCCAGATATTAAGGCAATATATCGAGCGATTTTGAACTTATTGTTAGGGAAGTCTTATAGGGTCGTCATATTCATCCACCTCCCGCATTGCAAGACTTCACTTGCTCTTGACTGTTATAATTCTGGCTAATCAGTATTTCCGGACTTCGAACATCCGGAATTTTAATTCCTTCTTTTGGAGGCGTTTTTCACTGCTGGGTATATACAATGCGATGTAGTTCAAATGCGTCAATGAAGTAAACAAGCAAAGTTAAAAAGGTCGATTAAATATATTTTCAATCTCATTTCACCACGTGTTCCTTATCCGACTGACAGGCTCAAACATTATACCTGTTAAAATGACTCGCCTGATTTTGTCACAGTGTCTTTCAGTGGCCATGATGACCTTGGATCAATTTGCATCATATCTGAAGTGCGTCATTGCCACTTTCTCTGTCGGCTTGTGATAGAATGCCCATGATGGCACTTGGAATCGGTTCAAGCACTGCAAGCCCAGTATTGAACCCTGATCCTACAGCCAAGAAGAGTGCCGCGCAGGCAAGGCAGGCAGGGCACTGACTGTCCAGCCAAGAATGTTGACAGTGTGATCAGTAAATCGGCTGCCGGCCGCAATAGCCTTTGCTTTCGTGCAAAATACTTGCAGCCGAAGACCATTACATGGCATGGCTATGAACACTGCACATGAAAAGCAGTTGTTTGGCTTGAGGTTCAGCTACCTTTCTATAAATACCCCGGATCTATTCGGCAACATACCGAAACATGGTATTGCCTCACAGGCCCCCTAAGACCATTTGCTAACAGGTCTGCTTCGCCACCTTGAGCGCTTTTTATTCACCCTGGTTTAAATAGTGATAACGAACATTTGTGGTGTTTGGCTCTACACACGGAGCCAGAGGGAACATAGAGCCCTAGATTCACAGCACCTCTACCACATTTCTTGGCACCATCAAGATCGCATTACGAACCCACCACCTATCTGTACATCACTAACGTATACGAAGCAACAAGAAGCGATAGTCCAATGACATTATTATTTAACACAACCGGTTCAGTACTGCGTCCAAAACGGGTGTTAGAGACATACCGGGGATCTCGCTCGGTGCAGTACCCGTTGTTGTTATGGTTGTTTTTGGGTTTAGGGGCGCATCAACTCCATGGATTATACAGCGCCCATAAATACGTTGTTGTTATTGTTGTTGTTGGATGAATTTGCCCAGCCTGCCACCTTCAGGTGATATGGGCTGTTTAGGTATTTATAGATGTGATGTTAGAGGTGGTCCGGACGGTGCCGTAGGGAGTGTAGAGTGGGGGTAATGTCGGGTCATCGCCGTTCGTTAACATCGCAAGGAAACATATCATACACTGCCTTGGGCCTTTATTTTCTTTTTCTTTTTGTTAAGTGCTTGTTTGTTATGTTTTTTTTATGGTTTTGGCCTTTTAGTTCGTTTTTCTCTTGTCTTAGTTCTTTTGTTTTGTTTTTGTTTTTGTTTTTTTCCCTTTTTAATATATTTTACACATCATGGGTAGAGTAGGGAGAGACTAGGTTGAGGGAGTTTTTAGGATGTTGTTCAGTGTCGAGAGGTTTTGGCGCGGGTGTGTGGTTTGTTGTTGGTAGAGGTGTGTGTTTGGTTTGTTGTTTGCTCGTCTTGTAGGTGTATGGGTAATGGTAGTGGTGTTGTCTGAACTGTTGTCGTCTAAGTCTGTGAGTGTCTCGAATTGAAAGCGTAGATTTTTGCGTACTGCGTGGGGTGTTAGTGATGGTTCTGATGGGCCTGGCACTGGTAATTGGTTGCGTGTTCCGCGTTGTGGTATTGGGGGTGGTGCCTGTGTTGAGTGGGTGGGTGAGTAGTGTCGGGGTTTGTTTTGTTTTGGTGCCTTGGGTTGCGGCCTGATAATGATTGCTGGGTCTGTCTGTGTTTCTGTTTGTGGTGTAGTCGTGTGAGATGTTTGTGGTTGTGTAGAGTGCGTGGACGCCATGTGAAGATGTGTGGGCTGCGTCGGCTGCTGGCCGTCGACCCACGACCTTGCCCGCGGCAGGGCCCAGCCCTCTAGGTGGACAAGACGGAGAATCTCCTTCTCCCTCGTCCACCGAGGGCAGGCCCTGTCCCGGGAGGTGTGGTCTCCGCCGCAACCGACACAGCGTAGTGTGCTGCTGGTGCATGTGTTTGTGTCGTGTGGTTCGGCACAGTTTGCGCACGTGGGTGTTGTGTCGTGGCACCCCACCTTCGAGTGTCCGTATCGCTGACAGAACAGACAGTGTCGAGGGAGGGGTGCTCGTGGCGTGACCTTGTATCTAATGTTGTCGGCTTTAACGTGTGTGGGTGGCTGTCTTGTGTTGAAGGTCAGTATGAGAGTGTGTGAGTCTTGTTTGTGTACTGGAGTGGGTGGCCTGTAGACGGAGGAGATACCCTGGCTCCTGAACCTGAGAGCCAGTTTCTCCTCCGTCATCCAGGCCACCTCCCGAGCGTATATCGTGCCTTGTGATGTGTTGAGGTGTGCGGCTAGTGTTATGGTGATTGGCATGCCAGTGATGTCTGTTATGTGTGTCAGTATGTCTGCGTCGTGGGAGTTGTATGCTTGGATCAGAAGTGCCCCGGAACGATTTTGGCGTGCGTGTAGGGGCTCTCGTGTCCGACGGTTGATCTCCTCCTCCACCGTCCAGGGGTCAAGGGAGTCCATGGTCTCCCCATCATCCCGGCGGCAGAGGAGGAAGTCACCCGTCGGTGTGCTCAGTGTGGTGTCCATGTTTGGTGATTGTAGTGGGTCGAGGGTTTGGCGTTGTTGTTAGGAAAGGAAGGTGCACACGTATTACACATATCTGTGGAATGGTGGGGGGTAGGCGGCACCGCCGGACCAACCTGGAGTCGAGTTGAAGATGTAGAGCAGGCTAGAAGTCGGTGGTGAAGAGCAGATCTAGAAGTCCACGAACAAAGATCGACCGATGGAAGTTGGGAGATCGTCACCAATGTCGTTGATCATTATTCCAAACAGAGGAATGCTCAAGACGCTACCTTGTGGTACCCCATTGAACCTTGGGTATCGATCTGAGAACTGGTTGCCCACTCGAACGCAAAAGGACCGATCAACTGAAAAGTTTTGCATGAATGTAACCACGTATGCCATGTTTAAAAACCTTAAAAAGAATTCCTTGGCGTCAGGTAGTATCATATGCGCCCTCAATATCGAAGAAGACAGCACCCATGTGTAACTTGCGCTTCAACTCAGTTCGTATGGCTGTGTCCAGGGGTGCAATGTAATCGACTGTACAGTGGTTTTTCCTAAGACAACACCGAGCGTTTGTAAAGATGTTGGAGTACTCCAATAGCCATATCAAGCGTATGTGAACTATCCTCTCCATCAGCATGAATATTGATGATGTGGGCGCAATGGGTCAATAATATAATGGATCAGGTCCACTCTTACCAGGCTTCAGGATCGATATCATTATTTCTTCTCTCCATGAGGGTGGAAATACTCCATTTCCCCATAACCGGTTGAAAACTGATAGGAGTACATGGAGCGCGCTGTGAGGGAGGTGTTTCAGCATATCGTTGTGCAAGTTATCAGGACCCTCGGATGCACTTCGCAGAGTACCGATGTCGGAGGTCAGCTCAGTTTCGGTGAACGGTGCGTTATATGGAAGTAACTCGGACGTTCAGAAATCTATGGAGGATCGTTAATGGCGAATTCGGTGACGCGCAATTTGTGGATCCAAGCTTCCCTCTCGGCTACGCTCTGATAGTACAAGTCCAATATCATTCTCGACGTCAGAGGGGTCAGAAATGGCCCGATTTCCTACCTGCAATGTAGGTAGTGGTGTAGACGATAATTTTCCCGCCATCCTGTTAATACGTGTCCATACTTGGGAGGCTGGAGTTCGATGGGTCAGCGTGTTTAAAAATGATCGCAGATATGCTCGTTTGGTCTTCAGATAGGTCCGACGGGAGAAAGCTGTAGCTCGGAGAAACGCTATGCGATTTCCTGTGATACAGTTGTGGTTAATAATTATAAAGGCTCTCTTACGAGCGCGTATGACCCTCCCGGATTTGTCGGTCCACCACGGAACTGGGGCACGTCGAGGGCTAGTATGATAATTGCTAGGGATGCACCCAGCAGCACAATTGATTATCTTAGAGGTAAAATATTCCATAGATACGGGCAGGCTCTGGGAGCTGGAAGAGAATGCCGCCTCCAGTGTATTTTCAAGCTCACCCCACTTAGCCTTTTTAATATTCCATCGCCTTGGCCTTAGCCCAAGGATCACTCAATCTTGGTAGGCTAATCATATCGGGAAGTGATCGTTTCCTAATGGGTTCTCAGCCACCGACCAAGTAAAAGGCTTGGCCAAATCACGGTTGCACATATTTAGATCTAAAGCTGACTTACTTCCGGGTGGAAGCGCAATATGTGTCGAAGATCCTGTGTTTAAAAGGCAGAGGGCTTCGTTGTGAATGAAAGACTCTAAAAGGCGTCCACGCGAGTTTGTGGCGAGGCATCCCCATACGGTGTGGTGCGAATTAAAATATCCCAACCGTAGAACTGGGGGAGATAGCTCCAGCATTAAGAGACGGAGATATGTGGAGGGGAGAGCGTGCCCGAGCGAAAGGTACACAGATCAAATTGTCTTGCACGTTTGTTCATGTTTACACGGGCAGCAAAAGCATAAAGACGGGTTTGCAAACATATTTAATGTGTAGGTAAACTGTGTTGTACAGCAAGGAGGACACCACGGTGCTCCACAGTGTCAGACAAGATATCATTTCGGAATACGGAGTACCCTTTGATGGTACAACGAGCATACGGTGCAAACTTCGTCTCTTGGAGACAGATGGCAGTTGGGAGGTAATTGCTGATGGCAGTATGTAGGCCCAGTAGTCCAGTTTGAAGCCCTCTGCAATTGCACTGTGAAATGTCATTTAAAGGGGCATTAAAGTTGAAGTTTAAAAGGGGATCAAACAAGTGTTGATAAAATAGCGAAGAAACCTGGTACAAGCTAGAATGCTCTGCTTCCGGTTTCACAGTCGGAAATGTTTGGTTTCGTGGGCGCGACCGTAGAATGCCGAATTATGTTAGTGACATCGCCCCGGCCAAAGCCTGGGGGACGGGCCGAAGGGACGCAACTACCCCGATAAAACTGAACGGAAGGATAAACCAGGGGAAGCTGAATTACCTGCTCGTGGCATGAGAAGGGTTGTTGTTGCAGGGCTGGAAGGAGGACGTCAGCAGGGACATTGACAGCGAATGAACAATCGGATGGGGAGAGAAAGAATGCACAGCAAGAATCCGCGTGCTCGCCCGGCACGTCACCAGCCGAAGCTGGTGGCCTTTGCGGGAGTGCAGCACTTCGTCAAAAGCGTGCAGTGGGGACAGACTGAGAAGTTCACTCGCAAGACCTTGAAAATGAAGACGCCTGGCGACGTTAAACTTCCAGGGTGCACGGGCTATCAGTGATCTCTTTATGGTACGGGTCAATATGGTCATAGAGCAAGGCTGTCCTGGGTCCTTCAGGCTCAAAATACTAAAATCTGTCCTTCTGGATAGTTTTTTTTCCGATTCAGCCGGACTTGCACGACGATTATTTCACATTTCTGATGTTGTTTCTGTAGTGACAAAGATGACTGTAGGACTGAATACCACTATTGTCAACGTAACAGTATTACAAGTTTATGTTGGGAGATTTGAGCAGTTAGAACTAGATTTGATCATCGATGTTGCGAAAAGCTACCAAGTAGGTTTTAGAAGAAAAGTACCGATCGATTTCAGAATTCAAGCGCTAAGCGACGCCCCACTCCATCCTCTGCAAGTAGGATAGCGAGAGATGCGGAACGAATCCCGCGTGCTGGACCTCTTGCCTTCACCGTGCGTGGGAAACTTCACATTTTCCCACTCCTAATAAAAGCGCAAGAGTGTATATGAGTTCATATATAGCACAAGGTACATTTTAGAAAGGATGCTAATACGTGCTAATGCATAGCGTTAAAGCAGTAAGAGTACGCTTGTCATATTCCCAAATATTAACACACTGAAGGTCTACTACGTCGAAAAATGAGTTCGTATTCCACTAAAGTCTCGTGGTGCTGTCTACGGCGTGGGAAGGGCCAGTGGCTCACGCTGAACAACGACGAACATAATTTAACATGGACTGTTTCTTAAGTAAACACTGAAAACTGACATCATGTAGATCAAATCTTCTTTAGACGAAGTTCGTAGTAGTTAGCACCCACGTCGAGCCACATCATTATGCTTTTCGCTTTTTAGTCATGACGTGCTGTATGTATTCGTAATTGTTCGCCTCAGGATCGTCCACATACACACATATACACACAATTTATATATATATATATATATATATATATATATATATATATATATATATATATATATATATATATATATATATATATTTATATATATAAATATATATATACACATATATATATATATATATATATACATATATATATATATATATATATATATATATATATATATATATATATATATGTGTGTGTGTGTGTGTGTGTGTGTGTATATATATATGTGTGTGTGTGTGTGTGTGTATATATATGTGTGTGTGTGTGTGTGTAGTCGGCGCGCCCTAAAGCCCAAATAATCAATCAATGTGTGTGTTTGTGAACAAGCAGGAAATGCTCAAATGTCCGCATACTTCATGTGAATCACCAGAGCTTGGTAAAATGCACGCATAAGTAGAGTGCAAGGTTCCGTACCACAAACTAAGCTAAACTTGTCAATTAATGCCACTTTGCAGCAAACAATGCAACGCCTTTCCCCCAAGTGGACAGTGCAACTCCGTGTGACAGATTCCTCAACCTCCTCACTCCTCTGGAGCTGCGCCAGCAATCGCACCTTAACGCAGCTCAATTCCTGTTTCGCTATGGACACCATTCCCAAAAACAGAGGTAGAAAAATATACCCACTGTCCTACAAACATGGGAGAGTAATGGAGATAAATTGTGCCAGACATGAGCGACACTTGGTCTTTTATCAGCAAGAGAAAGAAATAGACATTTCACTAAACAGACCGACCATAGAGAGCCAAATGTTTAATTATCTTCGGTTTTAGCGGTTCATAAATGCACGTAGGATTCACGAAATCTGAATGAGATAGAGTACTTTTTGGGGGAAAACGTCAAAGTTGCACTTTTGTAGAAGACAGATCGCGGTGTGGTTTGTTTTGCTCTCCAGAACACAAAATATACGTACATGCATATGTAAATATTTTGTGAATCAATGCATTGTTCGCATGACGTGAATGTGGATTAGTGATTCCATGATGGCCCTAAAAATATGCTTTAAATCCACGGAAGCCCATCAAACATTATGCCTGCTTGTTTCAGGGATATTATTGCCGTCCAGCGGCATCGACGTCACATCAACATCGACCACAGCTACGTTAGCTTCGTCAGCTAGTGCAGTGATACCATCTCAAGAGCTTCCATCGACAACTACCGCAACTACAGCCACGACCACGGCTCAAGAGTCTATATCTTTAGCTACGGCAACAGCAGCCACGACCACGTCTCAAGAGTCTATATCTTCAGCTACGGCAACAGCAGCCACGACCACGTCTCAAGAGTCTATATCTTCAGCTACGGCAACAGCAGCCATGACTACATCTGAGAGAGCTCCAACTACAACATGGACAAATACCGTCCCGACCACATATCAGGAGCCTCCATCTACACCTCCGGCAACTACAGTCACGACCACATCTCAGGAACTATCTTCTACAACTCTGGTAACCACAGCCCGAACCACATTTCAGGAGCCTCAATATACAACCCAGGCGGCTACAGCCACGGCAATCCCTCGGGAAGATCCAACTACAACTCCAGAAACTACAGCTACACTCACGTCTCAGAAGCCGACATTTACAACTCCGGCAACAATAGCTCCGATACCATCTCAGCAACCTTCACCCACACCTACAACAGCTTCAGCCACGACTACACCGACACATGCAACTGAAAGGGATGGTACCGAGGCTACCACACGACTCGCTACAGCCGCGGGCGCAACTGGGACAATTCCCACCGGTACAACAGAGCCTAGGGACACTACTGCAGCTTTAAACTATGTCACGTCTGCCGGAAGCACCGACGTTGGCATTTATCAGGCTATAGCCACGAATGCAGCAGGGGTTTCTACCGACACGATGGGGATTTCCACAGCTGAGACCTCAACCATTAGCACAGCACAGGCGACCACTGCATCTGGGATCCACACGACAGGGTTTGTTGCTCTGAACCAAGTAGCAGAAACTACTTCAACAACATCAATGAGTTCCACTGGTCGGCCGACAGTGACGTCAGCACAAACTGCTCTTGAGCTTACAGCCACTCAACCCGTCACTGCGGCGACGACCGAACGAACTGAGTCAAACACAGTTGACGCCTCGATGGTCACCACTGCCCATGTACTCGAGGCTACTACTATCGATGCAAGTAATGGTGGACTATCCGAAGGATCTACCGCTGCTACATTCCTGCCAACAACTCCTGCAATAATCGAGGTCACTTCCAAAAGTATTGCTTCCGGCTCTGTTGCGCATTCTACTTTAGGCACAAGTGATATGACAACTGCCCACGGCGCCACTATTGGTACCACTACAATAGCTATTGATGGAGCAGCGGAGGGTACTACCACAGTCACATCGATGACATCTACCACTAGTTCGGCAGACGTTGCTACTGCTACAGTAAGTGTGGCTATTGCTGCCGGCCCCACTGAGACGATCAACACAGCTATAGTTGAAGTCACTGACGATTCGACTGAGGTCACTGCTGGTGGTACAACGAAGGCTACTACGGCTGGTGCACCAGAACACACCACTGCTGCAACAACTGATCTAATTGTTGCCGATGCAACTGTGAGCACGACTGCTGCGACAACTGTGGACAATACGGTTGGTACAACACAACACATTACTGCTGATACAACCGGGCTCAGCAATGTTGGTACCACGGAGGTGACTACCACAACAACACACGCCATTGCTGCTACAACTCTAGCCACCAGTGCGGGTACAACAGACGCTCCTATTTCTGGTACCACTGAGCTTATATATGCTGCTACAACAGAGGAAACTACTGCCGGTACAACAGCTGAAACCACTACCACTAGCATAGCTGTGGGAACTACTGCTGGTACAACTCAGGCCCATACAGCTGGCACAACAGAGGGTAGCACCTCTAGTACCACTCAAAGCATTACTCCTGCTACAACAAAGGTTATTACTAATACTACAATAAAGGACATTACTGCTTCCACAACCGATGCCACTACTACTGGTGCAACAGACACAACTGCTACTGGTACAACAGACACAACTGCTACCGGTGCAACAGACACAACTGCTACTGGTACAACAGACACAACTGCTACTGGTACAACAGACACAACTGCTACTGGTGCAACAGACACAACTGCTACTGGTGCAACAGACACAACTGCTACTGGTGCAACAGACACAACTGCTACTGGTACAACAGACACAACTGCTACTGGTGAAACAGACACAACTGCTACTGGTGCAACAGACACAACTGCTACTGGTGCAACCGATGCCACTGCTACTGGTGCAACATACACAACTGCTACTGGTGCAACAGACACAACTGATACTGGTACAACAGACACAACTGCTACTGGTGCAACCGATGCCACTGCTACTGGTGCAACATACACAACTGCTACTGGTACAACAGACACAACTGCTACTGGTACAACAGATACCAGTATTGCTGATACATCTGGAGCCACCAAGGCTGGTACAATGGAGGATTATACTTCTCGTACCACTGAGGTTACTACTGCCGCTACAGCAGAGGTCACTACTGCTAGTTCAACAGAGACTCATACAATTAGTGTGATAGAGCATCCTACTATGCCTACAACTGAGGCTCCTACTGCTGGAACAACAGAGGTCACTACTGTTGGTGCAATGGAACACACTACTGCTGCAATAACAAAGCCCACTATTGCTGGTATAATAGAGGGTAGTACTTTTGGTACCACTAAGTTCACTACCACTACGACAACCGAGATCACTAATACTGGTTCAACTGAAAACATTGTAGCTACAACTGAAATCGATATTACTTCTACTACAACGGATATTACTACAACTGATGAAACTCGAGGCAATACTGCTTCCACCACACATTCAGATGTTGCTGCTGCTACAGCAGGGGCAACGACTGCTGCAACACATGAAGACACTACGGGTGGTGTGACAGAAATAATTATTGCTAACACAACCGAGGAAGCTTCCGCTCGTACAACTGAGACTCCTACTGCTGGTACAACCGAGGTCTCTCCTGCCCTTGCCACAGAGGTCACTAATGCTGCTACATCTATGGTCCCTATAGCTCCTATAACCGAGGTCGGTACTGCTGGTATAATGGAGAACACTACTGCTGCTGTTACAATTGAGACCACTGCTGCCGTTGCCATAGATGTTCCCACCGCTGCTGTTACAGAAGTCACAACTGCTGCTGCCATAGAAGTCACACATGCTGCTACAACTGATCATTCTACTGCCGCTACAACTGAGTTCACTACTGCTGTTATCACTGAGGTCACTATTCCTGCGGCAAGAGTGGGCACCACTGACATTACAACTCAGACTACAACTGCTGCTGCAACAAACGTTACTTCCGCTAATACAACTAAAGTCACTACTGCTGCTACAACTGAAGCCACTACTACTGTTGTAACTGAGGTCACTACTCACCCTGCAATTGAGGACACCACTGCCCTTGCAAGTGAGATCACCATTACTGCTACAACTGAGGCCACTAGTGCTGGTATGGCTGATGTCACTACTGCTGGTATGACCGATGTCACTACTGCTGTTGCAACTGAGGTCACTACTCCTGCTGCAATTGAGGCCACTACTGCCATTGCAACTGAGACGACTAGTGCTATTATACCTGATGCCACTACTCTTGCTACAACTGAGGCCACTAGTGCTGGTATGCTTGATGTCACTACTGCTGGTATGACCGATGCCACTACTTCTGTTGCCACTGAGGTCACTACTTCTGCTGCAATTGAGGCCACTACTTCCATTGCAACTGAGACGACTAATGCTATTATACCTGAGGCCACTACTCTTGCTATAACTGAGGCCACTGTTGCTGCCACAACTGGGGCCACTGCTGCTGCTGCTACAACTCAAGCCACTGCTGCTGTTAAAACTAAGACAACTACTGCTGCTTCCACAGAGGTCACTACTTCTGCTACAACTGAGGTCATTGCTGCTGCTACAACTCAGGACACTACTGCTGGCATAACTGATACCACTACCGCTGCTGCCACAGAGCTCACTTCTGCTGATGCAATTGAGACCACTTCTGATATTACAACTGAGGCCACTACTACTGCTACAACTAAGGCCACTACTGCTGCTGCCACAGACGTCACTTCTGGCGATACAACGGAGGCCACTACTGTTGATGCCACAGACGTCACCCCTGCTGATGCAATTGAGGGCACTACTGCTGTCACAACTGAAGTCATTACTGTTGCCATAACTGAGACCATTACTGCTGCTGCCAGAGAGGTCACTTCTGCTGATGCAACTGAGGCCACTGCTAACATTACAACTGAGACTACTACTACTGCTACAACGGTAGCCGCTACTACTGCTATGCATGATATGACTACTGCTGTTGGAACTGAGGGCACTACTGGTGCTACAACTGAGCGCACTACTCGTGTCACTACAGGGGTTATTGTTGCTGCTACAACTGAGTCCACTATTTCTGCTATAGAAAAAGTCACCATTATTGCTACTACAACTGAGCCTACTACTGCTGCTATAGAAAAAGTCACTACCGCTGGCATTACTGAGGCCATTACTGCTGCTGTCACTGATGTCACTACAGCCGATGCCTCAGACGCCACATCTGCTGATGCAACGGAAGTCACTTCTGCTGCCACCACAGCTGGGGAAATTACTGCTGGTATAACTGAAGCTACTATTGGTGCTACAGCTGAGATCAATACCGCCACTATTATAGGGACCACACCTGACCCTGCTGCAGATGTCACTACTGCTGGTATAGCTGAGGGCACTACTGCCGCCACCATTGAGGCCACTGCTGCTGCTACAACTGAGGACACCGCTGCGGTTACCACTGAAACCACTACTGTTACTTCCACAGAGGTCACTACTTCTGCTACAACTGAGGCCATTGCTGCTGCTAATACTGAGGCCACTACTGCTGGTATAACTGAGGACACTACTGCTGCTGCAATCGAAGTGACTACTGTTGCCATAACTGAGACCACTACTGCTGCTGCCAGAGAGGCCACGTCTGCTGATGCAACTGAGACCACTGTTGACATTACAACTGAGAGCACCATTACTGCTACAACGGATGCCACTATTGCTGCTATGCACGACGTCACTACTGCTGTTGCAACTGAGGCCACTTCTGCTGATGCAACTGAGATCACTACTGCTACTGTTATAGAGACCACAACTGCTGCTGCTGCAAAAGTCACTACTGCTGGTACAACTGAGGTAATTACTCCTGCTACAACTGATGCCAATGATGCTGCTACAACTGAGGTCACTACTGCTGCTACAGCTGAAGACACTGCTCTTTCTAAAACTGAAGACACTGCTGCTGGTATAGCTGAGACAACTACTGCTGTTTCCGTAGAGGTCCCTACTTCTGCTACAACTAAGGTCATTACTGTTGGCATTACTGAGGCCACCACTGGTGCCATAACTGAGATCACTACTGCTACTGTCATAGGGACCACAACTGCTGCTGATTCAGGGGTCGCTACTGCAGATACAACTGAGGCCGCTCCTGCTGGTGCAAATGGGGCCACTACTCTTGCTACAACTGAAGCCACTGCTGCTTTTGCAACTGGGTACAATTATGTTGATATAACTGAGGCTGCTGGTGCCATAACAGAAATCACTACTGCTATTGCTATGCAAACCACAACTGCTGCTGCTGCTGCACAGGTCACTTCTGCCGGTACAACTGAGGTCATTGCTTATGCTGCAACTGAGGCCACTGCCGCTTCTACGACTGAGGACACTGTTGCTGCTACAGCTGAACCCACTACTGCTGCTTCCGTACTGGTCACTACTTCTGCTACAACTGCGGCCATTTCTGCTGCTACAACCCCGGGCACTACTGCCGACATCACTGAGGCCACCACTGATGCTGTATCTGAAGTCACTACTGTTGCCATGACTGAACCTACTACTGCTGCTGCCAGAGAGGTCACTTCTGCAACTGAAGTCACTGCTGACATTACACCTGAGACTACTACTGCTACAACTGAGGCCACTACTGCTGCTATGCATGAGGTCACCCCTGCTGTGGCAACCGAGGTCACTAGTGGCGATACAGCTGATGGCAGTAATGCTGCAACAGCAGGGGTTATTACTGCTGCTACAACTGAGACCGCTACTGCTGCTATAAGCAAAATCACTACTGCTGGCATCACTGAGGCCATTACTGCTGCTATCACTGATGTCACTAATGTTGTTGCCACAGAAGCCACTTCTGCTGTTGAAACTGAGGTCACTACTGTTGCCACTACGCCTGAGTCCAATACTGCTGGTATTAGTGAGGCCACTACTGGTGCTACAACTGAGGTCACTACTGCTACTGTTATAGGAACAACGCTTGCTGCTGCGGAGGTCACTATTGCTGGCACAACAGTGGTCACTACTGTTGCTACAACTGAGGACGCTGCTGCTGCTACAAATAAGGACATTGCTACTGGTATTACTGAGGTCACTACTGCTGCTGTTCCTGATGTCACTACTGCTATTGCCACAGACGCCATTTCTGCAGCTGCAACTGAGGTCACTACTGTTGCCACTACAACTGAGGCCATTATTGTTAGAATTAGTGAGGACACTACTGGTGCTACAACTGAGGTCACTACTGCTACTGGTATAGAAACAACGCCTGCTGCTGCTGCAGGGGTCACTATTGCTGGCTCAACTGAGGAAATTGCTGCTGCTACAAATATGGACACTGCTACTGGCATTACTGAGGCCGCTACTGGTGCCACAACTGAGATCTTTACTGCTACTGTTATAGCGACCACTACTGCTGTTGCTGTAGAGGTCGCTACTGCTGGTACAGCTGAAGCCATTGCTGCTGCTACAACTGAGGCCACCACTGACATTACAACTGAGACTACTACTGCTACAACTGAAGACACTACTGCCGCTATGGATGAGGGCACTAGTGCTGTTGCAACCGAGGTCACTAGTAGTGCTACAACTGAGGGCACTACTGCTGCCACCACAGGATTTGTTTCTGCTGCTAAAACTGAGTTCACTACTGCTGCTATAAACAAAGTCATTACTGCTGGCATTACAGAGGTCACTACTGTTGCTGCCACAGCCTCCACTTCTGCTGATGCAACAGAGGTCACTACTGCTGCCACCACAGCTGGGGAAAGTACTGCTGGTATAACTGAAGCTACTATTGGTGCTACAGCTGATATTAATACCGCCACTGTTGCAAGAACGTCACCTGACCCTGCTGCGGATGTCACTACTGCTGGTATAACTCAGGGCACTACTGCCACTACCATTGAGGCCACTACTGCTGCTACCACTGAGGCCACTGCTGCTGGGAAAACTGAGGCCAGTAATGGTGTTACAATTGAAATTAATGTTTCTACTGCTGGCACAGGAACCACACCTGATCTTGCTGCAGATGTCACTACTGCTGACACAGCTGTGGCCACTACTCCAGCTACAACTGAAGCGACTGCTGCTTCTACAACTGACGACACTGCTGCTGGCACAGCTGAGGCCAGTACTGGGGCCACAAATGAAATCACTACTGCTACTGCCATGCATACCGCAACTGCTGCTGTTGCGGAGGTCACTTCTGCTGGTACGAATGTGGTCACTACTCCTGCTGCAACTGAGGCCGCTGTTGCTGCTATAACTGAGGACAATGCTGTTGCTACAGCTGAGACCACTACTGCTGCTTCCGCACAGGTCACTACTTCTGCTAGAACTGAGATCATTGCTGCTGCTACAATTGAGGCCACTACTACTGGCATAACTGAGGCCACTTCTTCTGCTGCAACTGAAGACAATACTGTTGCCATAGTTGAGACCACTTCTGCTACTACCAGAGAGATCACTTCTGCCGATGCAACTCAGGCCACTACTGACATTACAAATGAGACTACTACTACTGCTACAACTGAGGTCACTACTGGTGCTGTGCATGAGGTCTCTACTGGTGCTACAACTGAGGGCACTATTGCTGCCACCACAGGGGTTACTACTGTTGCCACAACCGAGCCTACTATTGCTGCTATTACTGAGGTTAGCACTGCTGCTGTCACTGATGTCACTACTGCTGTTGTCACAGACGCCACTTCTACTCATGCAACAGAGATCACTACTGCTGCCACCGCAACTGAGGCCATTGCTGCTAACATAACTGAAGCCACTGCTGGTGCTACAACTGAGAGCACTTCTGCTACTGTCATAGAGTCCACAACTGCTGCTGCTGCAGAAGTCACTACTGCTGGCATAACTGAGGCCACTGTTGTTGCTATAACTGTGGAGACTGCTGCTGGTATTACCGAGGCCACTACTGGTGCTACAGCTGAGATCACTACTGCTACTGTCATGGAGACCACACCTGCTGCTGCTGCAGAGGTCACTACTACTGGCATAACTAAGCTCAATACTCCGGCTGCAACTGAGGCCACCGCTGCTGCTGCAGCTGAGGACAGTGCTGCTGCCACAACTGAAGCCACTTCTGCTGTTACAACTGAGACCACTACCGTTGCTTCCTCAGTGTTCACTGTTTCTGCTACAACCGCGGCCATTCCTGCCGCTACAACCCAGGGTACTTCTGCTGGCATAACGGAGGCCACCACTGCTGCTGCATATGAAGTGACTACTGTTGCCATAACTGAGGCCACAGCTGCTGCTGCCAGAGAGGTCACTTCTGCAACTGAAGTCACTGCTGACATTACAACTGCGACAACTGCTACTGCTCCAATTGAGGCCACTATTGCTGCCATGCATGATATCTCTACTGTTGGTGCAGCTGAGGTCCCTACTAATGCTACAACTGAGGGTACTACTGATGCCACTACAGGGGTTAATACTGGTGCTACAACTGAGCCCACAACTGCTGCTATAACCGCAGTCAGTACTACTCTTGCTACTGAGACAACTACTCGTACTGTCACTGATGTCACTACTGCTGTTACTACAGACGTCACTTCTGCTGATGCAACTGAGGTCACTACTGCTGCTGCAATGGAAGCCACTACTTTTTTCACAGCTGAGACCACTACTGCTGCTACCAGGGATGTCACTTCTGTTGATGCAACTGAGACCACTACTACTGCTACAACTGAGGCCACTACTGCTTCTACAACTGAGGCCACTACTGCTGGCATAACTGAGGCCACTACTTCTGCTGCAACTGAAGACACTACTGTTGCTGTAGCTGAGACCACTACTGCTGTTACCAGAGAGGTCACTTCTGCTGATGCAACTCAGGCCACTACTGACATTACAACTGAGACTACTACTGCTGCTATGCACGAGGTCACCACTGCTGTTGCAACCGAGGTCACTACTGTTGCAACAACTGAGGGCACTACTGCTGCCACCATAGGGGTTACTACTGTTGCCACAACTGAGTTCACTACTGCTGCTACTACTGAGGTCACTACTGCTGTTGCCACAGACGCTACTTCTGCTGATGCAACTGAGGTCACTACTGCTGCTACTACAGCTGAGGCCATTCCTGCCGGCATAACTGAAGCCACTACTGGTGCCACAATTCAGGTCACTACTGCTACTGTCTTAGTGACCACATCGGATGTTGATGCAGAGGTCACGACTGCTGGTACAACTGAGGCCACTGTTGCTGATGCAGATGAGAACACTGTTGGTGGTATTACTGATGCCACTACTGGTGGTACAACTGAGGACATTGCTGCTGCCACAACTGAAGCCACTTCTGCTTTAACAACTGGGACCACTGCTGCTGCTTCCGCAGAGATCACTGCTTTTGCTACAACTGAGGTCATTGCTGCTGCTACACCTCAGGACACTACTGCTGGTATAACTCATACTACTACTGCTGCTGCCAGAGAAGTTACTTCTGCTGATGCAACTGAGACCACTACTGATATTACAACTGAGACTACTAATACTGCTACAACTGATGTCACTACTGCTGCTGTGCATGAGGTCACTACTGGTGCTACAACTGAGGGCACTATTGCTGCCACCACAGGGGTTACTACTGTTGCCACAACCGAGCCTACTATTGCTGCTATTACTGAGGTTAGCACTGCTGCTGTCACTGATGTCACTACTGCTGTTGTCACAAACGCCACTTCTACTCATGCAACAGAGATCACTACTGCTGCCACCGCAACTGAGGCCATTACTGCTAGCATAACTGAAGCCACTGCTGGTGCTACAACTGAGATCACTACTGCTACTGTCATAGTGACCACAACTGCCTCTGCTGCAGAAGTCACTACTGCTGGCATAACTGAGGCCACTGTTGCTGCTACACCTGTGGAGACTGCTGCTGGTATTACCGAGGCCACTACTGGTGCTACAACTGAGATCACTACTGCTACTGTCATAGAGACCACACCTACTGCTGCTGCAGAGGTCACTACTGCTGGCATGACTAAGCTGACTACTCCGGCTGCAACTGAGACCACCGCTGCTGCTGCAGCTGAGGACAGTGCTGCTGCCACAACTGAAGCCACTTCTGCTGTTACAACTGAGACCACTACCGTTGCTTCCGCAGAGTTCACTGTTTCTGCTACAACCGCGGCCATTCCTGCCGCTACAACCCAGGGCACTTCTGCTGGCATAACGGAGGCCACCACTGCTGCTGCATATGAAGTGACTACTGTTGCCATAACTGAGGCCACAGCTGCTGCTGCCAGAGAGGTCACTTCTGCAACTGAAGTCACTGCTGACATTACAACTGCGACAACTACTACTGCTCCAATTGAGGCCACTATTGCTGCCATGCATGATATCTCTACTGTTGGTGCAACTGAGGTCACTACTAGTGCTACAACTGAGGGTACCACTGATGCCACTACAGGGATTATTACTGGTGCTATAACTGAGCCCACAACTGCTACTATAACCGAAGTCACTACTACTGATACTACTGAGACAACTACTCGTGCTGTCACTGATGTCACTACTGCTGTTGCCACAGACATCACTTCTGCTGATGCAACTGAGGTCACTACTGCTGCTGTAATGGAAGCCACTACTGTTGCTACAGCTGAGACCACTACTGCTGCTACCAGGGATGTCACTTTTGTTGATGCAACTGAGACCACTACTACTGCTACAACTGAGGTCACTACTACTGCTATGCATGACGTCCCTAGTTCTGTTGCCACCGATGTCACTACTGGCGCTACAACTGGTGGCACTAAAGCTGCCACCGCAAGGGCTATTACTGCTGCTACAGCTGAGACCACTACTGCTGCTATAAGTACAGTCACTACTGCTGCCTTTACTGAGGCCACTACTGCTGCTGTCACTGATGTCACTACTGCTATTTCCCCGGACGCCACTTCTGCTGTTACAACTGAGGTCACTACTGTTACCACTACACGTGATGCCAATACTGCTGGTATTACTGAGGCCATTACTGGTGCTACAACTGAGATCACTACAGCTACTGTTATAGAAACAACGCCTGCTGCTGCTGCAGAAGTCACTATTGCTGGCACAACTGAGGTTACTACTTCTGCTACAACTGACGACGCTGTTGCTGCTACAAATGAGGACATTGCTACGGGTATTATTGAGGCCACTACCGGTGCCACAACTGAGATCACTAATGTTTCTGTCATACCGACCACAACTGTTGCTGCTGCAGAGGTCGCCACTGCTGGTGCAACTGAGGTCACTGTTGCTGCTGCAACTGAGGTCACTGCTACTGGTATAACTGAGGATAGTACTGGTGGTACAACTGAGATCAATACAGCTACTGTCATAAGGACCACACCTGATATTGTTGCAGATGTCACTACTGCCGGCATAACTGAGGTCACTACCCATGCTGCAACTGAAACCACTGCTGCTTCTACAACTGAGAACACTGATGCTGGTATAACTGAGGCCACTACTGGTTCCACAAATGAAATCACTACTGCTACTGCCATGCATACCGCAACTGCTGCTGTTGCGGAGGTCACTTCTGCTGGTACGAATGAGGTCACTACTCCTGCTGCAACTGAGGCCGCTGTTGCTGCTATAACTGAGGACACTGCTGTTGCTACAGCTAAGACCACTACTGCTGCTTCCGCACAGGTCACTACTTCTGCTAGAACTGAGATCATTGCTGCTGCTACAACTGAGGCCACTACTACTGGCATAACTGAGGCTGCAACTTCTGCTGCAACTGAAGACATTGCTGTTGCCATAGTTGAGACCACTTCTGCTGCTACCAGAGAGGTCATTTCTGCTGATGCAACTCAGGCCACTGCTGACATTACAACTGAGACTACTACTGCTGTTGCAACCGAGGTCACTACTGTTGCAACAACTGAGGACACTACTGCTGCCACCATAGGGGTTACTACTGTTGCCACAACTGAGTTCACTACTGCTGCTACTACTGAGGTCACTACTGCTGTTGCCACAGACGCTACTTCTGCTGATGCAACTGAGGTCACTACTGCTGCTACCACAGCTGAGGCCATTCCTGCCGGCATAACTGAAGCCACTACTGGTGCTACAACTGAGGCCACTACTGCTACTGTCTTAGAGACCACATCGGCTGCTGATGCAGAGGTCACGACTGTTGGTACAACTGAGGCCACTGTTGCTGATGCAGATGATAACACTGCTGGTGGTATTACTGATGCCACTACTGGTGGTACAACTGAGGACATTGCTGCTGCCACAACTGAAGCCACTTCTGCTTTAACAACTGGGACCACTACTGCTGCTTCCGCAGAGATCACTGCTTCTGATACAACTGGGGGCATTGGTGCTGCTACACCTCAGGACACTACTGCTGGTATAACTCATACTACTACTGCTGCTGCCAGAGAAGTGACTTCTGCTGATGCAACTGAGACCACTACTGATATTACAACTGATGCCACTACTACTGCTACAACTGAAGCCACTACTGCTGCTGCAACAAACGCCACTCCTGCTGATGCAACTGAGGTCACTACTGCTGGCATGGCTGAGGCCACTACTGGTGCTGCCAGAGAGGTCACTTCTACTGATGCAACTGAGACCACTACTGGCATAGCAACTGAAACCACTACTACTGCTACAATTGAGACCACTACTGCTGGTATCCATGATATCACTACTGTTGTTACAACTGAGGTCGCTACTGATACTACAACTGAGGGCACTACTGATGCCATTACAGGGACTATTAATGGTGCTACAACTGAGCCTACTGCTGTTGCTATTACCGAAGCCACTACTACTGCTATTATTAACACAACTACTGCTGCTGTCACTGATGCCACTACTGATGTTGCCATAGACGCCACTTATGCTGTTGCAACAGAGGTCACTACTGCTGCCACAACAACTGAGGTCATTACTGCTGGTATAACTGAGGCCACTGCTGTTGGTACAACTGAGATCACTACTCTTACTGTCATAAAGACCACACCTGCTGCTAATGTAAAGGTAACTACTGCTGGTATGACTGAGGTCATTACTCCTGCTACAACTGAGGCGACTACTGCTGCCACAACTGAGGTCACTGCTGCTGCTGCTATAACTGAAGCCACTGCTGCTGTTACAACTAAGACCACTACCGTTGATTCCACAGAGATCACAGCTTCTGCTACAACTGCGGCCATTTCTGCTGCTACAACCCAAGATACTACTGCTAGCATAACCGAGGCCACTACTGCAGCTGCGCCTGAAGTGTCTACTGTTGCCATAGCTGAGACCACTACTGGTCCTGCCAGAGATGTCACTTCTGCTGATGCAACTGAGACCACTACTGACATTACAACTGAGACCACTACTACTGCTACAATTGAGACCACTACTGCTGGTATGCATGATATCACTACTGTTGTTACAACTGAGGTCACTACTGGTGCGACCACTGAAGGTACTACTGATGCCACTACACGGTTTATTACTGGTGCAACAACAGAGCCCACTCCTGCTGCTATAACCGAAGTCACTACTACTGCTATTACGGATAACACTATTGCTGCTGTCACTGATGTCATTACTGCTGTTGCCACAGACGCCACTTCTGCTGATGGAACTGACATCACTACTGCTATGATCGCAACTGAAGCCGTTACTGCTGGCATAGCTGAGGCTAATACTGCTGCTACGACTGAGGCCACTTTTGCTCCTACAGCTGAGGACAATAATGGTGTTACAACTGATATAACTACTGCTACTGCCATAGAGACCACACTTGCTGCTGCTGCAGAAGTCACTACTGCTGGTGTAACTGAGGTCACTACTCCCGTTATAGCTGAGGCCACTTCTACTACTACAACTAAGGCCACTACTGCTGTTGCCACATACTCCACTTCTGCTGATTCAACTGAGGTCATTGCTGCTGGTAGTATAGCTGAGGCAACTACAACTGGGATCATTACCGCTACTGCCATGGAGACCGCACCGGTTCCTGCTGCAGAGGTCATTACTGCTGCTACAACTAACGCCACTGCTGCCGCTGCAACTGAGACCACTAAGACTGTTTTCGCAGATATCACTGCTTCTGCTAGAACTGAGAACACCGTTGCTGCTACAACTGACGCGACTATTGCTGGCTTAACTGCGGTCACTACTGGTGCTACAACTGATATCACTACTGCTACTGTCATAGAGACCACAGCTGCTCCTGCTGCAGAGGTCACTACCGCTGGCACACATCATGCCACTATTGCTGCTACAACCGAGGTCACTGCTGCTGCTACAACTGAGGTCACTACCGCTCCTGCAACTGAGACCGTTACTGCTGCTTCCGCAGAGGTCACCACTTCTACTACAACTGATGTCATTACTGCTGCTACAACTGAGGCCACTGCTGCTGCTGCAACTGAAGTCACTACTGTTGACATAGCTGAGACCACTACTGCTGCTGCTACAGACGTCACTTCTGCTGATGCAGCTGACGTCACTACTGCTGCGATAACGAAAACCACTGCTGCTACTCTCACAGATATCACTACTTCTGCTAATACTGATGTCACTACTTCAGGTACAATTGAGGCCACTACTGCTGGTACAAGTGACATCAGCGTTTTTGGTAATTCTGATGCCACCATTGCTGGTACAACTGACGGAATTACTGATGGCACCAGTATAGCCAATACGACATCGGTATCAGCGTTCACCACAACATCGGAAGTTGTGCAGGAGAACACGAGAGGTACATCCAGTTTGACGACAGCGATCTCTGCCGGTACAACCCCTGACCTTTTCAGGGTTTCGTTCACCGCTAGCTTCGAAGCTGGATTTGCGGCAGCAGGCGTGCCCCAAACCCTGACGATTAGAAACATGGCGCTGCCTACGGTGACCTGCACACTATCATGGGGCGATGGAGAGACAACCGTGCTTATCGTCGGCGAGCAGGGCACCGCGGACAGGCAGCACACATACGGGCACCAGGTGAGTCAACTGTCGGCTCCAGCAAGGCACGGCTCCCACAACATGGCATTGCCAGCCATAATTTCCCCACAGGATGGATGCAGGCTGAAAAGGTAGACTTGTGATCAGGACTCATTTAGCTAGCTGGTATCAACTTGTCAACATTGGCTCATGCAAGCGGTAGATATCCGTCGACCACAGACAGCATTTCCTATCTCTTTGGATCCTGCTAATTGTCACAACAACATGCCAAATTTCTAGAAATCATATCGAAATATGTGCGTGTGCGTTTGTGTAAGGATGTGTAAACGTCTAAATAATTAGAGTCATCGCCTTGCATGTATTATTTTATGTTAAGAATTAATGCGAAGAATAATCAAGGACATGCTGTGGGTTGTACAGCAATGTAAAGTAATTAAATGGATTAGCGTAGTTTGAATAATTGCTTTGTTTCATTTGCAGGTCTTCGCTGCCTCTGTCAATTTCTCTACCAGTGATACAACAACATTGTGCCGTAGGCTAAGATCCTCTGTGCGTTGACAATCGTTGAGATGGTGAAGTTTTCTTCCTGACAAACGTGAATCATTTTGTTTCAGGATGAGGGAATTGTTGTATGTGACATCACATGCACCAATGGAGAAGAAGAAGTGTCGAAGGTCACTTCAGTGGTTGTACAGAAGAAGCTATCCGATATTGAGCTACACACTAATAATCCTGTTCGCCTGCCGGAAGCTTTATCCAGCATCTCATTGGTCTTTACTGGTAGGGAAAGTTTTTATGTCTATATGTATACATATATATATATATATATATATATATATATATATATATGTATATATATATATATATATATATATATATACATATATATATATATATATATATATATATATATATATATATATATATATATATATATATATATATATATATATATATATATATATATATATATATATATATATATATATATATATATATATATATATATATATATATATATATATATATATATGTATATATATATATATATATATATATATATATAAATTATTCAACGCTCTGGCGAGGCACATATCATTTCATCAAAATCACACGATGACCTTTCCTCGATGATTATAAAAAATCAGTCGAAAGTTACTTAGATCTTAGTGTATATTCGGGTACAACCCTTCGTCAAACCACAAAAAAATAAGCAATTCCAACTAACGGTCGGATTCCCACTGCCATACTGTATTATCTATGCCGATGTCGTGCCTTGCTAGGCATAGGCTTTTTTATTCCCGAGACGCCTTCAATACGTACAAGACAAGACATACATTTATGTACACATTGGTAACACATGGCGGTGCCTAGTCTAAAATATTTATGGAAAGCACTAACTTTAACTAAGGTAAACTAGTCATTTGGGGGGGGGGCTCGTTTCTAATCATCGAGGAAAGGTCATCGTGTGATTTTGATGATGTATATATATATATATATGTACAGAGAGAGATAGAGAGAGAGAGAGAGAGAGAGAGAGAGAGAGAGAGAGAGAGAGAGAGAGAGAGAGAGAGAGAGAGAGAGAGAGAGAGAGAGAGAGAGAGAGAGAGAGAGAGAGAGAGAGAGAGAGAGAGAGAGAGAGAGAGAGAGAGAGAGAGAGAGAGAGAGAGAGAGAGAGAGAGAGAGAGAGAGAGAGAGAGAGAGAGAGAGAGAGAGAGAGGAGAGGATATATATATATATATATATATATATATATATATATATATATATATATATATATATATATATATATATATATATATATATATATATATATATATATATATATATATATATATATATATATATATATATATATATATATATATATATATATATATATATATATATATATATATATATATATATATATATATATATATATATATATATATATATATATATATATATATATATATATATATATATAGAGAGAGAGAGAGAGAGAGAGAGAGAGAGAGAGAGAAAGAATATATATATATATATATATATATATATATATATATATATATATATATATATATATATATATATATATATATATATATATATATATATATATATATATATATATATATATATATATATATATATATATATATATATATATATATATATATATATATATATATATATATATATATATATATATATATATATATATATATATATATATATATATATATATATATATATATATATATATATATATATATATATATATATATATATATATATATATATATATATATATATATATATATATATATATATATATATATATATATATATATATATATATATATATATATATATATATATATATATATATATATATAGAGAGAGAGAGAGAGAGAGAGAGAGAGAGAGAGAGAGAGAGAGAGAGAGAGAGAGAGAGAGAGAGAGAGAGAGAGAGAGAGAGAGAGAGAGAGAGAGAGAGAGAGAGAGAGAGAGAGAGAGAGAGAGAGAGAGAGAGAGAGAGAGAGAGAGAGAGAGAGAGAGAGAGAGAGAGATAAGTACACTCTAGGTTCTTCCTTCACAGATCACGCCTACGTTGGCCAGCCGATTGCGGTGCAGATGGACTTTGGCGACGGCTCTGTCGAGAATCGTCAGGTGGTGAACACAGGCCCTGCTCCCGCCCTGGCCGTCTTCTCACACGTGTATCACTTCAGTCGTGCCGAGAACAGCACCTACGTCGTCACCGCTGTGCTCAGCAACGCCATCAGCAACATCACGGTCTCCGGCGCCATCACGTTCGAGGAGCCCGTGCAGGGCGTCGACGCCAGCGCGGACGCCTCCGTGTTGCCGACAGGTACCGAGCTGACCCTGTCGATCGTGCTGGACGGCTTCTGCGTGGTGCAGGTGACGATCGACTGGGGGGACGGTCGAAAGTCCCACGTGACCGCCGTCGTTAACGGCTCCACGACCACTGTCAGCAGTCACGTGTTCACCGCCGAGGGAGACTACAACGTCAGCGTCATGGCCAGCAGCGCGCTAGGCTCGACGAGCCTCGCTCTCCCACAGGCGCTGCTGGTGCGCAGGAGCGTCGTCGCCAAGCTGGCTGTGATCGCCGGGGAGTTCGTCAACATCGTCACCGGCACGACGGTGGAGATCGTTAGCGGGGACGGCGTCTTGGTGGACGTGACTTGCCGGTGGAGGTTCGGCGCGGTGTCCGGTGCGGCGCCACCGGCCGTCGTCTCGCCGTCGGCCGGGCTGGCCGTACCGCTCGTCACGACTGGCCTAGCTCCCGGCAACGTCTCCTTCACGGCCAACTGTTCGAACGCCCTCAGCTGGGAGGTGCTGGACGCCACGCTACGCCTGGTGGAGCCCATCACGGCCGCGGCGCTGAGCGTCTCGCACGTGGCGGTGATTGCCGGCCAGCCGGTCACCTACACGCTGCAGGTGACCTCCGGTTCCAACCTGACGTTCGTGCTCAGCTTCGGCGACGGCCAGCTACGGCTGCTGAAGCAGGCCGCCCTGGTGGAGACGGTGACGCGCGCCCACCTGCAGGTGGGCGTGTTCAGCCTGCGCTTCACCGCCTCCAACCCGCTCGGCTCGCAGACACGCACGATACAGCTGACTGTGGTGCAGGAGGTCTCCGGACTGGAGGTGTCGGTGGCCGGTTTTGACCGCGTCACCGGCGAGCAGTTCAGCAGAGGACGCGTACAGGCCGCCACCTACCCGGCCACGCACGACGTCCAGCTGACCGCTCAGCTGGCAGCTGGCTCCAACATACAGTACAAGTTCGAGCTGGCGGCCGACGCGCCGGTCAGCTCGCGCAACGCCGCGTTCAGGTGGCGGCCGCCGGCTGCCGGCATGTACACGTTCACCGTGACGGCCACCAACCAGCTGTCGTCGCTGACGGCAAGCGTGAACGTGTCGCTGCTGGAGCCGACGGCGCTGCGCCACCTCTCTAACGACGGCCCGCGGCGGCTCAACCAGTCGGTGACGCTGACGCTCCAGTTCGAACAGCTCGGCACCCACACCTGTCTGCTGGTCGACTTCGGCGACGGCGCCCAAACGCTGCTGGGCGCCGACTTGGCTGCCTGCGTCGTCCTGCTCGACACCATCAAACCGAACGTGACGTACGCCACGCTGGCAGAGGCCGTGACAGAGCAGACCTCGCTGACGCACGACTACCCGGCTCCCGGCTCATACTACGCCACAGCGATAGCGTTCAACGGTATCACCGAGTCGCTGACTGCCACCACTGTGTCCATTACGTCTTGGCCATGCCATTACCCACTGGTGGCGATCGAGGGCGCCGGTGCCACCGTCGACCGTCCGCGCGTGCATTGGCGCAAGCAGGCCGTCATCATCGACCGCGCCGTCACTCTCAACTGTTCCGTCTCGTCGACGGCGACAATGGTGTGGTCGTCGGCGGTGCTGACGCGAGTCACGGACGTCGACTACGATAACTCGCCGGTGGCGCTGCCGGCGCTGCAGGCAGCCGACAGTGGCGCGCTGACTTCCGTGTACCTGGCGCCCGGCTCGCTGGCGGCCGGCCTGCGCTACAACATCACGCTGACGGTGACGATGACGGACGTGCCGGACGTGTGGCAGTCGGCCAGCGTGTACCTGTACGTGCGGCCGCATCCGCTCCAGGTGCGCCTGGTAGGCGGCAGCGGTCGTGCCGTCGGCTACGATCGACCATACAACGTGGACGCGGCCTCACTCTCGCGCGACCCGGACGCCGACCAACCTGATAACGTCACCGGCTGGACATACATCTGGAGCTGCTACCGCGACGGCGAGGTGCAACCGGACGTGGTGCACGCCGCTTACGTGTCGGTGCCCACCGAGCTCGTGCAAGTCGACCAGCTCAACGACGGTGGCGGCTGCTTCGGCTCCGGTCCGGGTATTCTGGACGTCCCTTCAGATACTAGTGAGCCAGCTCAGCTGCATAGGCAGTTTTTATCGCTACAGTTGTCAATGGTACATACTGTTGCCCAGTGGTCGGGCAAAAGTCAGACGTAAACCAGCTGCCCGATGCCTAAGTGCACCGGTTATCGGATACCAACTTCAGTTTTTAATATCGTAATCCGTTTTAAATGTGCTTCATGAGGACATCCTGGCTTATGAAGCTTCACATTTTGGAATATTTAGCTCTAACCGCAAAAGATTACACTCGTTGACAAGTGCGCTTGAGTGTTGTTGTGAACCACAGCACTCCTTTGTCACCAGTGATTGTCAAATCACGATGCATGCTGACAGCTTGTGGGTGTCTCGAATTTCCTGGTTGCGCTACAGTCTGAATGATGCCACCAAAGTACTTGTCCAGAGCCGGCGAGGTCAACAGCATGCTTGTTATAATCATTGTAATTCAGGCATTAAAAAAACAGCTCTGGGGCCCTATGACCGATTGAGGAACTTACATCTTTGTGGGCAATGTGTGCTGTTCATCCAGAGTCCTTGAGTCCTTACAATAGTTATAGAATAGCTCCAACAATATTTTACAAGAGCACCGATAAGTCATGCACTTTATCACCATCACCGAAGGAGATATGAGGGTCAACCGGTGTGGCCACTGACCATGTATTGTGGACAGGTGTGCTTCAGCTCCGATCAGACTTTTCACCGCCTGACGTCACCATCCACCTGACTGTTGTGGTGACGGCCGGCACCAGGACGGCCACCGCTGGCCAGTCGGTGCAAATCACAGAGGGAGACCCGCCCGAGATCAACATCGAGTGCGTACACAGTCAAGCCGTAGAGTCAGTCGGCTGATCTCTGGATCTCCGTAGGCAGTGCCTGGGGTCATATCATAGCGGGTGTGGGAAAAATAATGTCAATTGAGAAAATAAAGCAAGGCTATATTTTTAGGCTTTGCCTAGTAGCACATTTTTCTCTCTAACATTACTGGATTTCTTATCGTCTTATTATGGTTGCTTCAGTACTATTTATGTTTTAGGACTTGTTGATTTGCTATTATTTGTTGATATATAAGCTAGTTTTGAGAAATCATGAACTTGTGGAATTGAAGACTACAATTGGTTCCTGCACCAATCCATTGTTTTTGTCCATTTCCTCAGATAATCACGCAAATGACATGCTTAATCGTTGGCGTGTTTCTTGCGCTATTCAACATCGGTATTTTAGCGATTAACGTTCCAATTGGGCAGTATTACATACTCCCAACAACGGCGAACAGCTCTGACACAGGGTTCAGTGGAAACTTCCTTGCCTTCTTGCGAGGTTCGATGACTGGTGCTTTTGTTCCATGCAGTATTATGCCAAATCCCTAGCCAGCCCGCACATGTTGGGAGGAGAGGACGTTTGTGCCATATTAGTATTCTGTCTGTGCCAGACGCCGCAGCAATTATATTAGAGACCTGACACCTGCGGCATATATTGCCTATTCAACTCTCCCCCCCCCCCGACGAGGCACCACCTTTCCGTGGTGGGGGGATTGAGTGCCCTAAGGACCCGGAATCCCAATCCATCGGTGAGCCGGCGAATGGCCAGACTAGAAGTGCCTCACTCGTCCTTCCATCCATACGCTCCCACTCCAATGCCCATCTCATCTCAACATCCATGTCCTCCACCTGGCCCAGCAACACCAACTCTCCCCACTAAGAGGAGGTAGGATAACTTATCCGGTCCTGCCCACCAGCTCAGTTTTATCGGGGTAGCCGCGCCCCCTCGGCCCGCCCCCCGGGGTTGACGGAGTCCTGGAGGTTGAGGTCCCCCGTCGCACGGTGCTAGTTGTGACGGGGGACCAACACGCCTCTTTGGTCCCGATATCTCGGAGGGGCGGGCGGGTCCGTAGGGCCCCATACGGGCCAAGTGGCCGGTCGCCTCGGGCCGGGGACCTGGGATTCTTTCCAGTGTCTGCCGGCCAGGCCGGCTGGGGTCAAGGGGTGGGCGGTGCTGGATCCCGGTCGGGGTGGTGAGTCTCTCTCTCCCGGCCGGGGGAAGGCGCCGCCCGCCCCGTATAGCTCCTCGGGCACCTGGCGTCCTCCCGTCCGCGGCACCCAGGCGTCCCCCTAGTAGGGCCCCTTTGGGGTGGGGTGCCACTTGGAGCCGAAACCAATACAACACATGGCATACACAGCACAAAAAAACTGCCCTGGTCCCTCTCGTGGAGACCAGACAAATAGCTTCCCTGCCCCACGTATACTCATCTTTCGAGGTAAGACGAGGTCCCTCTCCTCGTTATCACCATTTCAAAGGCGAGATGGATGTGACCGATTTTGCAAGGTCTTACGCTGCGAGATGTTAAACGATGGTGCCTTGGAGGTGGGATTTGCACGGGCAGAGGAGGCGGAGACCGCATGGAAATTATCGGAGTTTAGATTCAGTATCCGAAAAAAATCAGAGTAGGGTCGAAGAGAACATTGAAATCACCATAGAACCGCACAAGAAAAAACATAATTCGCGAGGCCTTATCAACTGCTTTGACCTGAGAGATGTGCCGGAGGAGGAGATCGTGGACGGATTGTCGGAATATGGTGTGACTGAGGCAAGGAAAATGACGGTGAGGAGAGGCTCGGAACTTATTACAACGAACAACATCATATTAACATTCAATACCACTGATATTCCCTCCGAAATACGTGTGGGCTACGTCCGAGTGAAGGTCCGTATTTTTCTCCCCAATCCGATGAGATGTTTTAAGTGTCAGAGGTTCGGACATACCAACAAATACTGCTGGAATCGCCCTGTATGTGGGAAGTGCGCCTCCCAGGAACATGATGGCGAAAACTGCACCCGCGAAACCCCCTTCTGTGCGAACTGTTGCGTGGGGCAGGACCCTCACACTTCTTACGACCGAACCTGCCCGACTTACATCAGAGAGAAGGAGATAATTATGTCAAGCACACACAAAAAATAACGTTTCGAAAGGCAAGGGATCAATATGAACATTCTCATCCTAGAATACCGCACGCGTCAAAAGTGAAAAGCAGGACTATTCCACAGCATACACAGCCCGACAGAGCCTCTGAGCTGATGTCCCAACTGACAGCTCTTCTGCGCTCTTTTGGAGTGCCTCCTGCGTCGGAAGTGAGGCAGGGCCAGCCAACCCAAAACGGTGCCGATACGACCGGCGTCCCACCCTCCACGAGTGACACCGTTCCCCCATTGGAAGCCCCCACCAGATCAACGCCCGAGGGTGGGGCTTGGATGCTTGTTCAACGGGGAAAGAGGTCTCCTCGGTCCTTCCCACTCAATCCCATCCCCTCCCCACCTACCTCGAAATCCCCGCCTCCCACCTCCCGTCCGCCCTGCAGCCTCCCATCCCCTCCCTCGCGCCCCACTACCACCCCTAAGCCCACCCTCTCCACCTCCTCGCTCCCTGAATCCTCTCCTCATCCACCCTCCAACCTCCCCTCACCCTACCACCTCCAAACCCAGCCTCTCCACGTCCTCCATGCCTGAACCTCCCCTCCCCCACGTCAACCAGCAGTCCTCGCCTTCTACCTCCACCAGACCCACTCCCACCCGGCTCATCCCTGATCCTCCCGAAGCCACTCCTGTTCCCCCAACCCCACCAGTTACCACGAGAGAGTCCGGTACGACTCCCCGTCGAGTTCCAGTAATGGCACCCTCGGCGACTCGACCAGGACCTACTACCCAGGTCCATCCGAGAGCTCCCGACATGGGGGCGTCTGGCCGGGCAGCTCGGTCTGGGTCCAGAGACCCCTCGCCGAGCGCACGGGTCGGCCAGTCCCCAAATTCTGCACCTCCACCTCCACCAGCTTACCGTGTCAGTCAGTCAACTCCAGAGAGAGACGGGGAAGGTGACGGGCCCGCCTCCCATACCACCCCGTGTTGCTGAAACAGCGCCACACCCCATGTGACTGGACGCAAGTGGCTGCCCCGTGGACACCATCGCCGCCAGGCGGGGGAAACCCAAGATCTCGGCAGAGATCGGCCACGGAATCAGGGACCTCAGTAGGAGAAGCTGGGAATAGGTAATATTTAGCTTGTCTTAGTCACCCACGTTTTTAGCTCACTACTCCCTTTTTTATATTTCTGACGTATGAGTTTTATTCTCCAATGGAACTGCAGAGGTTTGAGAACCATCCTCCACGACCTCCAAACCATTTTACACTCCCGAGTGCCATTAGTAGTTTGTCTCCAAGAGACTGAGCTCTCTCCTGGTGCACATTTTGAACTAAAAAACTACTTAGTGTTGCGTAGGGATACTACTCCTCGCACGGTGGTTCATGGCGGTGTGCTCATTGCTGTGCACAATTCTGTAGCATTCACACATATACCTCTCTCCTCAAATATTCAAGGTGTCGCTGCTCGTGTGATAATAGACCACCGTGCTATTACCATATGCAGCCTATACCTACCGCCGAGCGGACCGCTTCCACTTGCAGAGCTATCCGAAACTGTGGCTCAGCTCACCCCACCGGTGATGGTGTGTGGCGATTTTAATGCTCACCACTCTCTTTGGGGCTCAACCATGATTACTAGCCGTGGGCGTGTAATGGAGCGTTTTATAAGCGATTTTCCTCTCTGCATTCTTAACACGGGAACACCAACACATTTCACATTACCGACTGGACAGACCTCCGTACTGGACCTCACCCTCTGCAGTCCAGAAATTGCACCTTTACTAGAATGGTCTGTAGACGATGATCCACACAACAGCGACCATTTCCCCGTTTACTCACATTTCGTTGGTCGTGTTACGGTTGGTCGACAACCTTCAAAGTGGTTATTTCACCGAGCCGACTGGGAGGCCTTCCAATCGTACCTCGAAAGCACACTCCACGACTACTCAGATGAATCGGTCATCTCCGTGGAGACTTTCACTATGGCGACTCTGCAGAGCGCTCAGCGGCACATCCCACGATCATCGGGAACGTCGATCATGGTGGTCGGATAAGTGTCGAAATGTTATCCGTGCTAGAAAGAGGGCATTTCGTATATTTAATAATAATAGTTCCACATACAATTTAATAGCCTTTCGCAAAGCACGAGCGCTCGCCAGACGCACTATCGCCGAGGCGAAACGAGACTCGTGGAAATCGTATGTAAGCACGCTAAATCGTTCCACGTCACTGTCGACTGCATGGTCCCGCATCAAGCGTTTCTCCGGAAACACGCCCCAGTTCCTCTCCCTGTCTTGCACATGGCAGGGTAGGATATCATCGACCAGGAAGAAGTGGCTGACAAGATAGGATGTGCTTTGTCCACACGCTCGGAAAACACAAATAACGAGCGATTTTTGAAACACAAGGATCAGTGCGAGGCACGTCCTCTTGATTTTTTCCACCACAGACATCTTCCAGTACAACATACCATTTTCCATTTATGAATTAACTGCAGCAATCAGCACACCCAAGAGCGTGGCGGAGGGTCCGGACACGCTGCATAATGATATTATAAAAACGTTTACCAGCTGCTGCTTTAGAAGCACTCCTGGAAGCCCTAAATGGAATGTGGACATCAGGCATATTTCCACCTTCGTGGCGGAAGGCAATTATAGTGCCCATACGTAAACCAAATAAATCTGGCAAGGACCTATTACATTACCGTCCAATCTCGCTGACTTGCTCCCTGTGTAAACTGTTATTTAAAAAATGGTGAATGTCCGACAGATGTGGTTCTTAGAACATAACAATCTGCTTACTGTGGTACAGAGTGGCTTCCGAAAACACCGTAGCACACTTGACCACATTTTAACACTCGACTCTGTCGTGCGCTCTGTATTCATGAAACGCCACCATACAGCTGTAATCTTTTTTGACATTGACGGCGCATATGACACGGCATGGCGTCATGGTATCCTGATGAAGCTACACAATATGGGTGTCAGAGGCTCCATGAGGGTTCTTCTTGTCCAATTTCCTATCTTCCAGAACGTTTCGCGTCAGAATAGGAAACTCCCTATCTGACACCTTTTCACAAGTCAACGGAGTCCCGCAGGGGAGCGTACTGAGCGTAGCATTGTTTGCAATTTCTATCAACGACGTGGGTACCTCACTTCCGACTTCCGTAGGGAAAGCGCTTCTCGTGGATAATTTCGCCGTATGGTTTTCTTCACGCTCTGTGCACACGGTTGAGAGACAACTCCAGATGGCTGTCCGGAAGGTGCAGGGTTGGTGCAACAAAACCGGTTTCGTTATGTCTACATCGAAAACCACCGCTGTCCACTTCTGCCGCAAACGCTCTTGAACTGACCCCGTGATTATGCTGAACGGACGCCATATCCCATTCAAGCCAGCCGCCAAGTTTCTAGGTGTATGGATGGAGCGCCGACTGACATATAGCATCCACATCAACGATCTTGCACATAAATGTGCAAAACGACTACAGGTAATGAGCACCGTCTCTAGATGCTCGTATGGAGCAGACAGATCTATCTTGCTTCTTATGTACCGATCGCTCGTACGTTATAAAATAGACTATGGATGTTTTATTTATTACGGAGCGTGTATCACAACGAAACGCCGTCTGGACGTTATCCACAATACAGGCCTTCCTATAGCTACTGGAGCTTTCCGTACTTCTTCGACCGGTAGTTTAATGGCTGAGACTGACGAACCTCCCCTTGCGTTGCGCCGTATACTACTGTGAGCGAGATACGCATGTAAGGTCGCACAGAACCGAAAACATCCAACATATCAGTGGATATTCTCTAGGCCATCACTGCCGCGTCGGTCAACCTGTGTTCAGCGTGGTTTGCCATTCTCTTCGCGCATGGCTTCGATCTTCCGTACATGTAATGTTAGACCAAGCTCTGTGGCACGCGCTGTCACTTCAAACATCCCCCCTTGGAAGGTTGTCCCAGTGCAGACTGACCTTGCTTTGTCCTATTCAAAGAAGAGAAATGTAACCTCCGAAGAATTCCGCATGCTTGCGTTAGAAAAACTACACCAGTACCGTGAGTTCTCCCGCATCTACACAGACGGCTCCAAGTCTCCTTCCGGCGTGGGATGCGCGTATGTTAGTCGACGCGGTATTGGCTACTTCTGTTTACCGAAGCAGGCGTCGATTTTTACCGCTGAACTCTACGCCATTTTACAATCTCTTTATCATATCCAGGATGACCAGTCCATAAATCACGACGTTTTTACTGACTCCCTGAGCAGTCTATGGGCAATTCAATCTTTTAACCAGGATAACAGGCTTGTGCACAGGATTCTTTGCGTCGTCAAATCCCTAACTGCTATCAACGAAAATATCGTATTCTGCGGGATTCCCAGCCATGTTGGACTTGCTGGAAATGAAGCTGCCAATTTAGCCGCTAAGCACGCCATCAACAATGGCCGTGAAGTTCGTCTACGTCTTCATCCAAGTGATATATACCCCTCCATATTATCACATATACGGTCCGAATGGCAACGAACCTGGAATTCCAAACCTAGTAAGCTGAGGGTTATAAAGCAGGTACTAGGAATGTGGCAGTCCTCACACCGGACCTCGGGACGGGAGGAAGTAACGCTCTGCCGATTGAGGATTGTGTAGGAAAGTCCTTATTGGCATGCGAAAGTCTAGCAACCTCTTCGTTCGCGATAACTCCAGTCACGAAAGTACCAGTACCTTTTGCTGCCCTGTATTGCACTGCATCACTCCACGATCACACGAGAACTACAGCCACCGTACAGTACGTTCTCCTCGGAAGGTAAGCCGTGATACTGCCTTTCCTATGAATTTAAAAGCCGAATTTAGTTGGGAAGCGCGCACGCGTAGCAGCGATCCACTCGCTCAGAGTATTCAAGACCGACTCCCTGGGGCCGCACGGCCGCTAGTGACTTCGGGAGACCCCCGGTCGCGGATTGGTCGAGGGCGGAGAACCACACCATGACGTCACATCCATGTCGACGGCCTTCTAGAAGGGGAAATGGTCTGTTTCTAGTGGCGGTGACGATGTGTTACGTTTACGGTACACTTTTACAATCGCAAGGCTTACGGGATTATATCAATTACGGTTAGGGGACAGCCAAACGTATAACTTTATGTGAACACAGTTACATCTAGCATTAACGACGGCGGCGGTACGCGCAGGTCGGATAGAGATCACTCTCTGGCGCTTGGCTGGCGGGGTGTCAGCCGGAAGGAGGGAGGGGAAGGTACAATGTCCAATGAACGGCGACCTCGCTGGGGCGATGGCTGCTGACGTAGGCAGCAGACAGGCCGACGCCAGTCTCGGAGCCGGGGACTTGTCGTGCCATGAACGGAGTTGGTTGGGGCTGAATTTATGGGATCAAGATGCTCACAAACTAACTCTCTTACAACACAGCGAGAGGTCTGAAAGGTCGGATCATTTCCCAGATTGATCCTGAGCTTCCACTCAAACATATCACGGCCTTCTACAATCACATACGAATCAACAAACACTTACGATAAGACAACTAATTAACACAAATTCCGATTACACACGGTTCTACGTTGGTTAGTCTAGGGGGTTCATAAGGGTTACCCATTTCTGATCCATGGTAGTAAATAAACAATGTTCCTAAAAGCTAAACACAAATACAATTTTCCGTAAATATTTGGGCGATCACTGTCGCGCGCGCACTGGTATAAGTTCAGTCCGGTTCGGGAAGGGGAAGTAGCTGAGCATGGCCGACCTTGCCATCTCAGACTGGATGCCGCCCGGGGTGCGACACTTGACGACCTCACTCACTGGTCGGTCATGCGGTATTTACCGCATGTCACTCGTCACTCTGAGTCACTGGTCAGGGACACAACCCTGCCAACTGCGACGTCTCTCCATATACTTATGGAAGATTACGTTGCGTTCGATCATGTCCAACTGCGAGAGCGGACGGTGATTCATCCATATCACCGCGGTAGCTTCCGGTCTACCACGCGCTAGCTCGGCTGAGTCACTCATATGACCGCCCACTGCACCGGCAGTGGCGGTGCTCGCGTTTCAGGGACGGTGCTTGGCAGCGTCGCTCCGTGGTGGCGCTCGTCAGCGCCCGCTCCGGGAAGGCGCTCGTCAGCGCCTTCAGCGGCGGCGCTCGCATCCGCAGCGGAGTCGCTCGCTTCCGCCGCGGCGACGATCAGGTTGCAGCGGGGCCCGGTTCCTCGGCGGCGCCCGCTCGGTTCCTCGGCGGCGCCCACTGGCGCCGTGCCAACGGTCCAGTCGTCGAACTGGCCGGGTACAACGGCCCCTGGTGGGTCGTGTTGCAGACACATCCCGTGTGTCTCTGCAGGCGGTGGCCGCAGGTGGTCCACCTGTCGGTGTCCTGTGGCAGCCGGTGTGACTGTCTCAGCACGTCCGGTCGTCAGCTCAGGTCCATGCTGTCAGCTGCGGTGTCGGCGTGAGGCGGCGGGTACACGGTTGACGGTCCTGCGGGAACTGGCGTGACGGACTCGTCACGCCCGAGTGTCAGGTCGTGCTGATGCTGGCTCAGGTCCAGGTCCAGGACGGATGATGATGTCTTCACCGAGCGGGAAGGGTTGGATGGATTTGGATTGTATTGTGGGTTTCAGGTACAAAACTTGGTTCAAAGATGCGGAAGCATAGGTCTGGGGTTGGATTTTGACCACAAATACATGTTACTAACAGTTGACAATATGTCACACAAGACATCAGGATAGGTGACGTCACAGCATCACTTCAACATCATTATGCCCATATGGGGTTCCATCACAAGGTGCTGCACGCACCACGTCCATCACATCGGCAATCCGGCCGGTAGGTGGCGTTACTCCGTCACCGTTGGTGGCGCCACTACGTCAACAACACAGTTACATGTT
The DNA here is from genome assembly GCA_034440615.1 of Ashinkailepas kermadecensis. Classification (NCBI taxonomy): domain Eukaryota; kingdom Metazoa; phylum Arthropoda; class Thecostraca; family Neolepadidae; genus Ashinkailepas; species Ashinkailepas kermadecensis. The sequence goes on from JAOTOM010003201.1 coordinate 79,169, forward strand.
CACATGAAGCGACTCACTGGTACCCTTCGACATCCTATCTATTAGAGCCGTTATTTAAGTATCGATTGGAACATCATCATTTGTAATTTGAACTGCTTCATCATTGATTCATTTTGCATCTCCACTAGGCTTGCAAAGGCGTTGACATTAGGCGTGACCTCGACTCGGTCGACATCAGCTTCGTAATCAGTGGAAGTAGCGGAGTCATCGTGAAATTGAAGTTTGCATGGGGGACGATCGTCGTCAGATGATTCCACCAAAAGTCGTTTTTCAGGGACTGGCCTCACCGGGCTTTCAGTCGAGTCCTGCAAGCGTTTTGCAAGCGATGAAGAGGTTTTGTCACTCAGGCGACAACTCCGGTGCTCGCGAAGATGAGCAGGGATTGTGATGCCCGGTGCCGAAGGGAACACCACGAATGTTTGATCTAGGACAGATAGAAGAACATTAATTATTTGTTCCGATCGAATGCCAAAAGAGTCGTGTGTAACACAATTTTCATATTTAGACAACCTTCCGGTTGAAAAGAAGACACATTTTAGGTGATTGCAATATTCGTTCATGAGGCAGAATGGTCTCCCTGATTATTCGCAAGGGACAAATTCCAGTTGTATTGTCTTCTGTCATCAGCTCCTCCCTTGATCCAGCCGCTAGGCAGATACGGCGGCAGCAATCTCTAGTACCGCCGACCATGGAAGAGACGAAGGCTGGAGCGGTGTACGCCAGTGCACCGTTGTCAGTTAGGGCGAGAACGGGGGATGAAAGTGGTACTGTAAGAGCTCGCCACTGCCACTCATGAAAGTCACAGATCGATTTCTGCAGGGGCCTTGCAAGATATGATTTATGTCCCGTACACAATTTAATACAATTGTGATGCTCAGAACAGATGATGTTGTGCTAAGAGAAGCTAGAACAAAATGTTTCCCAGGAAGAGTGAAGCGTTGCTAGCTCGTGCACGAGTGAATTTCGGTGCTGACGATTTTTGTTCTCTACAATGCAGGCTAGATGTATGAACCAAACCGTGCACAGGTGTTGTCGGTTGCCTGGTACTCGGCCTTCTGTTTAGAGTTTGATTTTTCACCTGAATTATGTTAGCAATTTGCGGAAGTGATGGAATCGATCTTGCATCTTGCCGATCTTGCACATCCGCAGATTGTGCAACAGCACCTGCCCACTAGCGCTGTGCCTACTGGTAGGTGATCACAAGCGACCTTGCCACGACAGGTGGCAACACTGGCTGTGCACTCACGGTCGTCTGCGCGGCAGATGTTTCGCCAACTGCGGCGAGCTGGCCAGCGCGGAAACGGAGCTGTCGCTGTTGGGTCAGTGTCTCTCGTGCAAGCGTGACATCGGCTTCAGCTGGAGCATCTACCGTCTCAACAGCACTGGACACCGCCAGCTCATCATCGATGCCGACAATCTGACGCGAACAGGTCAGGTCTGCCGTATGGTGCAACCAGGCTACACCGGACAGGTCAGGCTTGCCGGCTGGTGCAACCAGGCTACACCGGATAGGTCAGGCCTGCCGGCTGGTGCAACCAGGCTACACCGAGCACCACACTAATGCCACACTAACACTTGACACTGCCACACTTGATGAACGTCCACGTCATGGGACGGAAGATCGCCGCTGGATGGCGGCTCATTTTGAGAAATAGCCGAGGCGGGCCGATGTGTCCTACGTCAGGTACATCATACATCAGGTCGACCGCCATAGGGAGACGTCTCATTCGTTTTGCCTAATTCACGTTTTGTCATTATTCGGGAGCTAAAATACTTAACTAGCCGTGGAATAAGCTGAAGTGATATCTCCTCTTTCACGTACAATGATATATTTATTTCTTTTACTAGCCAATAAATCGCCATTAAGATTATTCTGAATGCTTTAGGGATAATTTTGTCGCCATCCGTGGTCAGTAATTGAGCCTTAGAATATGGTACTTTAGGATTCATTATGCCTTCTTATTAATTAATAGTTATAAATTAATATTAACTAGAACCGGTTGGTGATCCTGAGATTCTATCAGGGATGGAAATATAAAAATTTGTTTCTGTTACCGAGTCAAAAACTTGCCATCTGCCTGCAATTTCCAACTGTTCCTGGATCTCATACAACATTCATGATTTAACTGTTTCTTTTTTTCGCGTCAAGAGTATATGCTTTTTAATACTATGAATTATAAGGCATGCTTCTAAGCTAACCATGTAGCAAGTGAGTGTTGAGTGCTGAGTGAGTGTTGTGTGCTGAGTGTTGTGTATTGAGTGTTGAGTGCTGAGTGTTGTGTACTGAGTGTTGTGTACTGAGTGTTGTGTACTGAGTGTTGTGTGCTGAGTATGGTGTACTGAGTGTTGTGTATTGAGTGTAGTGTGCTGAGTGTTGTGCATTGAGTGTTGTGTACTGAGTGTTGTGTATTGAGTGTTGTGTACTGAGTGTTGTGTACTGAGTGTTGTGTACTGAGTGTTGTGTATTGAGTGTTGTGTACTGAATGTTGTGTGCACACACTGGTCCGATAGTTGAGCATATATGACCAGATGAACAAATGTCCTGCACCTTTCGCCGATGTCACATGAAAGCATGTGCCGAGGGTGGGAGCAGTTGGTGATTAAGCATCATGCTCACTACATACCATGTTCTTCTTCATATTGCATGCCATGGATATTGTGTGCCTTATAATGTTACCACTCATCACTATTCCTGAACTCCTGGTTAGCTTTTCCGACGATCTGCTCGTTAACACGCGCACTGGAGGGGGGGGCGAAATCCGCCCACCCCTCCGGTTTTTCGCAAATAACTGCAGATTTTACCGGTCGATATACGTGATTTTCGGTGTACCTGCTTAGAAATGAACGGCGCGTCGTTTAAAGGAAGAAAAATGGAAATCGGCCGAAGATTTTTCAAGTTAGAGGCCGCTAAATCAAAAAAATGTTATAGCGCCAGACCAAAAAAATCGGCGCTGATGCGCTTCCAGTATACTGACAAAAGGGAAGTGTTCTAGGCAACACTAGCGACTTGTTTGATGCATATTGATATGCTGTATAGTTTCAAGGTCATGTTAGGTCACCAAGGTCAAGTTAGGTCAAGTTCATGACAGGTTAATGGAACCAAACTTGATCAACTGGAATGTTGCCATAAATGCACTACTGGTTGTCATTTGTACTGTTTGTCATTGCGTTTCCATACTTTATTCATGTACTTTACTCCCTTCTTCACGAAGCCGATTACTCCGAGCTGACCGACGGAGCAGTCGGGCGGGCGGCCGGTTCCGGTAACTGGAACAGGTAACTGACCTGATAAAGTGGTGCTATATAGGTGACCTGAGGTCAAATGTCGGGTCTAGCATCTGCATTGCATCATTAGTAATGTCCAAAACATCATTGATGCCCATTTTTGAGCATTTAAACACAATCCCAGCGATCCATAACGATGACAAGCCAAGCCACGCAGAACCGGAAAATTTTGGCCAATCTGACCTCATTTGACCTTGAAGATATTGACCTAAGGTCACGAAAATTGCACACAGTAGAGTTCACTACCGTGCCCATCCACCCTGCGAATTTCGTTCCTCCAGCTTTACTAGGAGCCGAAATCTTAGGGGGGGGGGGGCGGAATCCGCCCCCCCCTCCAGTGCGCGTAATTCTCAGAGGCCCTCCAGGGCGCGTGTTAAAAGAGTGAAAAAATAATTCGGTACCATCAATGAGTTCGTGAAGACGATGTACAAAATTGCACAGCAAGTAGGTATACTTACCTACCTGCTGTGCCATCGCCTTCATCAAATTGCACCAGAGCAGGTAGGTATACTCACCTACCTGCACTGACATCGCCTTCATCAAATTGCACCAGAGCAGGTAGGTATACTCACCTACCTGCACTGACATCGCCTTCATCAAATTGCACCAGAGCAGGTAGGTATACTCACCTACCTGCACTGACATCACCTTCATCAAATTGCACCAGAGCAGGTAGGTATACTCACCTACCTGCACTGACATCGCCTTCATCAAATTGCACCAGAGCAGGTAGGTATGCTCACCTACCTGCTCTGCCATCGCCTTCATCAAATTGCACCAGAGCAGGTAGGTATGCTCACCTACCTGCACTGACATCGCCTTCATTAAATTGCACCAGAGCAGGTAGGTATACTTACCTACCTGCACTGACATCACCTTCATCAAATTGCACCAGAGCAGGTAGGTATACTTACCTACCTGCACTGACATCACCTTTATCCAGAACTCAAGATGAGATCATTCGCAAGACGGTTCATTTGTCAACAAGACAATGAATTTTCTGGATAATTCCCCTCCATGCTCTTTTCCTGGCCGAAGTCTGCATTTCTCCAATGTCACTCTTCATCTAACGCCAAAAGGCACCCATCCATGGTTTTCCTGAGCCCGGGGCGGGAGAAAAAGCTGCTACAAACTATGTGTGTTGCCAAAAGGCAATTTACAAATCATCCTTCCATGCAACGCCATAGGCGTAAGGTGCATTTGTGGAATGTGTTGGTGTTGCATCGGCAGTACCCAAACCATAGGGGTATCCATATTTTTCCCCTTCACAATATTCATTGATTCGATTCACCTCCTAGTTTCATCTTATCACAACAAAGTCTTGGCTATGCAAACCCTATAGAAACTTAGATCCGCATTAATTAGGGTTGGTTTAGTAACGTAGCACTATACCATTGAAATAAAGCACATTATTTTTGACATTATATTGCTATAGTCTTAATTTAACCAGACCAATTTGGTAGCTCTCGGGGAGGATCAAAGGATTATTTAGGCGCCGAGTGTTCGGCATGCCTCCATTTAGCTAATCACAAAATGAAGAACCACCAGACGAACAAGTCAGGCGAAAATCGAACGTTCTACAGCTTAGAGCCCAGCGGTACAGCATGACAATGAACGGGTGCTTTGCGGCACAGTATACCTGATCGGGCGCAGGTCCTGCCCCTGAACCACTGACCAGTCCTGCGGGTATTCTCGATCAGCATTTCTGGCAACGCCCGGCGACGGTGTATGTCGCCATCGACCAGGTCATGAGGTCACCGCCGTCGATCACGTCGTCCGCGCTTCTCACCATTGCTAGTGTGTGCTACTGCAGGCGTGAATGGCAGAAGTCTGCTGCTGAAGCCGAACGCGCTGGAGACGGCCACGCAGTACGTGCTGCGACTGCGGGGAGAGATGTTCGGGCTAGCCACCGCCTTCACAGAGTTCCAGATCACCACCACCCAGCCGCCGTATGGGGGCAGCTGTTCCATACAGCCACCGTCAGGTAGGCAGGTACTGCTGTGTCGTACAGCCGCCGTCAGGTAAGTAGCACACATACAGGCACCGTTGGGTATGAGGAAGCTGATTTGTACAACCTCCGCCGAGTAGGCACCTGCTACTCTTCATCTAGTCGCTGGGGTGGCTACCAGCTTCAGTCTGTAGATGCCCTTTGGCGGGAAAACCCTTGCGCGAGGAATGTACGCTCTCTTATCAGTGCATGACCTGCATATCACCAGATTGCAACTAAGCAACACACTTGCATATACAATGCATGCGTTAAAGGAAATGAACGCTTTGTCTAAAGACGTATACTCAAGATATGAAATGTGCTCTCCAGATGAGCTGGAATTACACTATGAAAGCCATTTCACTAGAGGAGTCTTAGCTAGCTAAACGTAGAATTCGAAGTGTCCACAAATCTACTTGCTCACCAGATATTCTTAGAGATGGGAAGCCAAGTGCACCAGCTATTGCGACCATTGGTCTGCATCATTTTCTTTCCAGTTTCGTCTCTTCGGAAGATAGAACCATGCATGTGAAAGCAATGCTATGCCTTAATCCATGTTAATTTCAGGTACGGTGATACTCCTTTTTATGTGATGCCCCGTCTACCTCATTTAGCCGGTGCGTACTTGTTGCGCCGTAATGACACGTGCGTTCTTCGAGGACATCAAGAAAATATCACATGCGGTTGATAGAACGGGGTTTTAATTTATAACATGAGTGTTCAGAAGTGCAGCATCAGCGTTGTGCTTCTCTAAATGGAACATGCAGCTGTAGCAAAGGTAGCGCGATGTTGGAATTTGGCATAAGGTGCTTCAGATCACACCAAGAATATTTCCGTTCATGTTCTTTGAATATCGCGTTCCATTTTAGTCTTCAATTTCTGTCCTGACCACCCCTGGGCAATCTTTCCGTAGCTGCACGTGCTGGCCCATTCCACGACAAATCGACAAGGGCATGACACCCAATATTTTATATTTTGATGAAAATATTTGTGTGGGGTTATCTGATGCACTGAATCCAGCTGTGCCATTCAAATAAAAATCAGGTCAACGGTCAAGGAGTTATAGCCTCAAACATTTCTGAGATGTCACTAAACAATGGTGTCTTTTGAGGTCCTTAATACAATGAAGAACAATCCGAATTGTACAGAAGTATATATCGGCGAACTCACAATGACCCGCTGCAACTTTCTTTTTTCTATTTCGGGATTTTTGTTTAAGGACCATTTGAAATCGTGACATCGTGACCTAAGGTCACGTGACCTGCTTTAACTATCGGGATAGTCACAATGCGAGTTGAAGAAGTGCAGAAGTACAAAGTTCGACATCTTATCTTTCGAAGCAAAAAATCAAATAATAAGGGTTTTGCCCCTAAAAATATAGATATCCGTTCAAAGTTAGGCATGCATGGTTGTTTTTACGCTAGTTTACCGTGACCTGTTTTAATATTTATTTAGAACAGTATATTACTGAAATGCAAGCCTTTTGATGTTAGTGGCACGCGATGGGATAAAAATGTTAGTAATCTGATCTTCTGTGTTGTGTTGCACAAGTGTTCTAACTCGTTGTGAGGTCAAGGGTCAAACAAATTACAGAAATATCTCCGAATTGTGGTAGGTGGCCCTTTCCACAACAAATCGACAAGTGAAGGGACAAAATTACACGTTATATATCGATGAAAATACTTATATGGGGTTGGTTTATCTCCATAATCCAGCTGTGCAATTGTGGGAAAGATCGGAGGAACGGTTAAGGAGTTATAGCCTCGGACATTTTTGAGACGCCACCTAAGTCTTTGGAGACCTGGAACTCAATGAAGAGTAACACGAATGGTACGAAGCTATATATAGCTAAACTGATCCTGATCCGATGCATCTTGTGTCACTTTCGAAATTTTTGTTCATGCGTTTTTTTATATAAAATCGTGAGCTTGTAACCTAAGATAACGTGATCTAGTTATAACCTTCCAGACAGTCACAATGCCCCCGATACCGTCGCAAGCGCCCTTGCCATAAGATGTGACAAAAAAGCCACTCACAGGACACCCCAAAATCTGTCTGATGGTGACACACATTGACGAAGTCATGCTTATTCGTGTACTGCCGTCTGTGAAATAAATATGTTTTGAGGTCAGGTACTGCGGTCCGACTTTCTGGGATAAGCCGTTGCAGGAACGCATGCACCATGTTGGTGTTGTGCTTTGTGTCGTCAGAGATACAGAAGTAGCTCTGATGGCACAGTACCTCATCCTCACGCCAGTACACTACAAACAGGTGCACCGTACACTGGGACGAATCTCAATGGAAGCCTTGAGTTGCATCCTGCACCACAAATGAATAATTGTCAGCGAAATCGTACCAGACAATCACTTTGCCCTCCCTGGCAGTAGCCTTCGCGTAGGTGAAGTGCTCACCTTGTTTGTCAGCCACAAAGTGGTGTTTGGTCAGCTTCACAGTTTGTTGGCTCAAATATCGCATGCTTTCCTCTTTGGTCTAGACTAATTCTGCCAGTGTACAGCGATGCGTGCTCATCCACTGTTTGTACCTAATCTCATTATCCATGTCATCATCTGTGGCTACATCACCTTCAATCTCTTCTCCTTATATGTCCGCGAGGATAATCCTCAGAAAGTTCATCACCCGCGTCTTCACCAGAGCAATCCTTACAATTGTGCATCATGCAATCACGGTTTTCCGTGTCACATACAGCGTGATCGTAGAGGTTGCGGTATTTGAGACCGGGAGGGCTGAGAGCGTATATGAGCAGTTTTGGGTTTTGATGATAAGTGTACATGCACACCGAGTGCGTCCCACTGCTGCCTACCAAGACGCGATGCTTCTGAGGAAGAGCAGCAAAGGTTAAGAAGCCGACGTGAGGGTTTTCAGAGTTCTTCTTGTATAGATCGTATATCTCACACAAATCTCCCAAAGCGAGCCTTTTCTGAAATCTACCTTTGGTTCCATCAACCTGTCGCACCGTGACACATCTTGCCGAGACACATCCGGCTGATCTGGTCAGACTCATGAAATAGCTTTAGTTTCACCTTGACTGCGTCCGACACCCTGATGAATTTACTCGCTTCACAGGCAGCACGGTCAGCCAGAGTGAGCAGTGATCACTGGGCACACAAACACGACACCACACTTTGTTTGCGCCCTTCCTGTTATTTCACTACATTCGCAGATTTTTAGTTTCGCGAGGCAATAAATGGTTGTGTGAATGGTTTTTCGGTTATCGAAATGTGATTGCCATATTGTGGATGTCTCTATCACCTTGTAATTCATGGTAAGGTATAATTCATAAATCATCTACTACCACAATTTGTAGATATTTTTGCCACTTTGTTTCACCCTTGACCTCACAACGTGTTAGAACACTTGTGCAACACAACATTCAAGATCAGAGGCCTAACATTATCATCCCATCACGCGCCTCTAACGTCAAAAGTCTTGTATTTCAGTAATATACCGTTGTACATACATATTTATACAGGGCACGATAAACTAGCGCAAAAACAACCATGCATGCCTACTTTTGAACGGATATGTAGAGTTTTAGGAGCAAAACCTTTTTTTGCTTCGAAAGACAAGATATCGAATTTCATGTCTGCAATTTTTCAAATTACATTGTGATCGTCCCGAAAGTTAAAATAAGTCGCGTGACATTTAGTCACTATATCACGATTTCAAATATCCGATAGACGAAAATTTCGACATAGCCAAAAGCTGCAGTGGGTCATGGTGAGTTCACGGATGTATACTTTTACGCAATTTATGCTGTTCTTCATTGAGTTAAAGACCTCACAAGATTGTTAGGTGACATCTAAAAAATGACCGATGCTATAACTCCTTGGCCGTTGACCTAATCTTTCTAAAAATGGCACAGCTGGATTCGGCGCATCAGTAGCCACGCACAATTATTTTCATCAAAATATAAAATACTTGGTGTTATTTTGGCCCTTTCACTTGTCGATTTGTCGTGGAATGGGCCTGTTATGGTCTCACAAAGCGAATTGGTGAGGAAACATTGATTATAAATATTATCAAGCGTGGGAGCGACGTGACAGATAATTTAGTTAATTATGTATCTTGTGCTGTTTCGGATAATTTGATGTAAATGTTGGTAAAAAGTAGGTTAATATATTGATAATTTTCGTTACCTACGAAGAACTATTATGCATTTTATAAAGCGTAATGTTACACAACTTAGTACGTGCAACATAAACCACACTAAAGAAAGCTTTCAATGAATGTGAAAGTGCAAAGTAGAGGGCGTAAGCCAGACAGTTGAGGGAGTGGCAGCTTATTAAATTGGAGGTGGAACAACCACCTCCTCAACTATATACGATGCGTCACCTCTGCAAAAAAGGTTTGACTATGATAAAACTGAGAGTTGTGGCACCCACATGAGCGTACAGTCTGTGGACGTGGAAATTTGTACTTCCTCCTGGAGTGAATATAGGTGGTTGACAGGTGCGTTGGTTACGGAACCGAGCTGTTTTTGTTTCACCGTACATTATGGCCGTCCTCCGAATGATACTGTTTTCGGCGGTATATACCAATTGCACGCAGTGTCTCCAAGCTCACGATTTTAAGCGTCGGAGTCAGGATGTAAAAATAATTTCATATTGATACAGCATTGAAGTCCTGAGAAAAATAGTCATCCAAATCGGAATTTGCGCTTATTTCGAGGTAGAAAATCAGCTGAATACGGTTACATTTTCCTTGCCAATCACACACTCTCCAGGGAGAAGTTGTTTGATCTACATTCGAATTGAGCGAATTTGGCCAGCCTGAGTATACGGCGTCTCCCTCAGGTACGGCGCTGACGACACTCTTCGCTGTCCACTGCGCCGGCTGGCTAAACCCCGTCACTGACACCTCTGATCGACTCGAGTACCTGGCGTGGCGCGTGGACGGCGACCAGCGGCGCTTGATCTCGTATGGGCCAGACCCGGTGGGCGATAACGTCACACTACCCTCGGCTGACCCAGCCACCGACTTCAGCCACCAGCTGGTCGTGCGCATAAGCCAAGCGCTCGGCGACTTCGTGGAGGTCTTTCTTGAAGTTCAGGTAAACGGCAGAAGCGGAACTGTGAACTGTCGATGGCATGTCGTGGTTGGGCCGCGGTGTTGTTGAGGCTTGTGACATTCCGGGGCATGAGTAGAGCGGAGGAAAGCCAGACAGTGCTGGCGCTCCTAATGGCTCAATGGCAAGCTACTAATGACAAATGGCACAATGACAGGCTACCAATGTCTAATGATGATAAATAACTAATAATCGACAACTAATGTTAATACTAAGGTTAATAATATTACTAATTATACTAATACTAGCACGGAAGGTAATAATACCATAATAATAATAACTAGTATCAATCGCACGCGCACCCGCGTGCTTACTCATCCACCCGCGTGCGTACCCATCCACCAAAAATGTCATCAACAATCAAACATGTCATGAACAAAGAAGAATTAAAATTAATAACCTGCACACCTCACTTTTTTTTAATTCCATGCATCGCCATATTAGCATTAGTTTTAAACTTTCATGACAAAGGTGGGGGTGGAGGTGGCCATGGTCCCCTGTACCCTGAGTGGTCTCACCGGATTGCGAAAGCGACATCAATACACTCGCTGGGTCGGATTAAAAGGGTAACGAAACCGGGTTGTGAAAACGTTATTCTCATACCACCAACAGCGGGTATGCCATACACTGACCACCCCATTCCCCTGACCTTTTTACTCACATGAAATTATTCATCCACCAGCGTGCGTGCATGCACACCCATTCTCACCCGCGTGCGTACCCATCCACCCACGGGCGGTCACACGTGCGATTACCCGCCACACCGAGATAGGGGGACCCCGGTGCGCCTTGTCCATTTGATGTAGCTGGCCGTGTGAGGTGGCTACCCACCCGTGTGAGATATCCGTTTGAAGGTTACAAGGTTGAAAGCTCCTAACATCAGAAAGGTTACGAGACAACATAATGTTGGCATGATGGTAATGGCCCAACAATATGCCTCACGTTACATTTATGTACAACAATACGCTGGTGCTCCAGAAATGACAGCCCCGACTCCACCACCAACGGCCGGTTTGGTCACATCAGAAGTCGGGAATTGCCATCCATTTGTTGGCTGGGTCGCATTAAACGGCTGAGTGGCTAGACGTGGCATAAGTCGGCGGAAAGCTGCATAGATACTGACACAGCTACGTCGGCCAACATTTCATCAACAGTATAGACGTTACGCTGTTGCCAAAATGACAATGAGCTGGCAAAAATGGATTGACATCACCACCGCTGGTGTGTTTTTCCTTCATTCAACGCATTACCACCGATGGCGTCAAAAAGCCAGTAATAATACAACTTGAATCGCTGAATTGCGCGAACGTTTTTCCAAAAAGCAATGTTGTCACAGCGTTTTGAAACGCTGAGAATGTGTTGGCTTCCCTACATACGGAGAACCCCTTAAGGGGTTTTCTTTCAGTGTGAAACGGCGTTTCCAGACGATCCGAGCGCGGGGGCTCGTCCACGGCTATTCTCAATATATAGTCCTCAAGTTCCAGTATGTTTCGCGCAGAAGCTCGGGCATCGGGCTAAAATTTTCGACCGATTAAGGCTTTCTGAAGCAGAACCGCCGATGAACAGTCACATGTTGGAGCATTTTGAGACGGCTGAAAAGTCGCCCTGGTAATGATTCAGGGTAGCCATAATACAGAGCGAAGTATTTGTGGTTGGGAGAGCCATACCACAAATACTTTGTACCGTGTGCATCAGAACAGTCGTGGCTACAAGTGCGTGTCATTTTGAACCCCAAATCTAGTTTTACAGGAGAGTTAATAGCGTGGGAAGCCAAGCCGATTCCATGTGTCTCTGGCATCATCCATTGATGACGCCTGTTTGCACGGCAGGCGTCGATGATCCATGGGAAAAGTGCTGCCGGTACATGGAGCCGAATAATTGGAAGCGGTACCATTTTGCCACAGCCACTCGTTTAGCAACGCCAGACCCAATCGTGAAAAACTGTGAAAAACGCCGCTTTGGTCTGCCACCGGCCCCACGTGTGCACGCGTCACGTGCGGTGGAAATGTATACCCTATCCAGATGGAGCATTGACGGGGCCAAGCGGTGGCGGGGGTCTGATGGCGATCCGTCCATTGGTTGGGCAGCTGTGTCGCCCATAGTGGATGCGTCAGGTGCACGGAAATTGTCGACATTCCGAGTGCATAAATGCCGATTTCCTGTGTTAAACCAATGGGCGACGGCGAATTTCCACAAATTAGGACCGGTCGTCACTGGTGAGCCGCTAACGTGTGCAGCACTGACTTGATTGCGTCGAAATTGTGCCCTACGGATAGCCAACACTGTGGGCTTTCGTGTGGTGGCACTAGTTCCGGCTGTTGCCAATCGATGGCGGAAAAAACCAAGCCGATACGTTTAGCCGTTTTACCTGTAGCCGTGACAACAAAGTGCCTTAAATTATGTTGCAAATATTAATACAAATGAATTAATCCTACTAATATTAATAATAATGACTAATACTAATGAATTACTAATAACCAATGTTATTGAGATACTAATGACGAATTACTAACAAGGACTAATAATGACTTTCTAATGACTACGAATAATACCCGTATGCCCATAGACCCTCAGGCATTTCTAATCATCTAGTAGCTCGATTTTCTCAGGTGCCTATTCAGATAACCGCATGTACTCAGGCGCCTATGACGGTTCGGAAGTCCATCGTTGAGAATGATGTGACATCACCTACCATCTAGTCCGGTTTTATTTTTGTTTTATATGGGCCATTTGTACAGCTCCCATCAACGTTTTCGTGCATAGGTAACCGGTATCGATAGCAGAGTTTGAAACATCCGAAAAAGGTAAGATGAGAAAGGCAGTCCTTGATTCGTATGCTACAACTTACAACGATCGCTTTAAACCAGTAGTGGGAATGATGATGTGGGCATTGGGCTTCTCCGTGGAATTTCCAGGACTGTAAAATCTGGGAACAACACAGTTTTTGCCAAAAGTAGATATATTTCGCCGTCTCTACCACACCAGCATTTACAGAGTTACATCTGCAGGATCCGCCAATGATGCTTTTGTGGTGATGTTCTTTGGGGGTTTTATCAGTTTATCTAGCTGCAGAGTATACTTTCTCGATGACCCCACATCAAAATACAGGAAACGTAAATGAACAGCGATATTCAGAGATGACGAGAAAAAACTTCTCTTTTTTTTGCATTTTGATATTTTTCGCATTTCCTTTGAATAGAGAGCTCGCCCACTCACCACTGCCCCTCCCTTTTGCGAGGAACATTGTGCTGTTGTTATATGACTTTCAGTTATTAGCACATATTACATGCGCATGTCGTACATCTCTCCATGGACAATGGCATGATGTCCCGGACTGGTGCTGGTGCAGTTGTAGCCCATTAACCAGCCAATGTCATGATGTCCCGGACTGGTGCTGGTGCAGTTGCAGCCCATTAACCAGCCAATGGGTAATTGGTTGAAGGAAGTCACCATCTAAAAGCCATTTGTCACCGAAAGACAAATTAGTGTGAAGCCAAAGTATCAAGTTTTGGGAATATTATCTTCTACCCACACGAAGCGAAGGGAGCGCCAAGCCAGCCAATTTATGTAGACCCTCTCAAATATGTTTCTCGCTATGAAAGTGCAGTTGAACTGCGTGCCCATCTTTCATGGAATAACGATTGAAATAGCTCATATGTGAACCTCCTCAAGTTTGTTTAGCGGCGGCTAAATCGCTGTCACTTCGAACCCCCTGCGAACCCCCTTCGAACCCTCTTCGAACCCCCTTCGAACCCCCTGCGAACCCCCTGCGAACCCCCTGCGCAAGCTTGCCCGGTTGCAGCTGCATTACGGTCACTTCAGACCCCGCCACCCCCAAGCTTGTCTGGTGGCAGCTGCATTGCGGTCACTTCAGACCCCGCCACCCCCAAGCTTGTCTGGTGGCAGCTGCATTGCGGTCACTTCAGACCCCGCCACCCCCAAGCTTGTCTGGTGGCAGCTGCATTGCGGTCACTTCGAAGCCTAGTTGGCGGATTATGACGATTTTCAGGTGGATAATTTTGATTGAATTATTTTATCTGAGCTAGAGAACATTCAGTATATTATACGTTCACTATATGACAAGTTAATTACCTTCCAACGATGCACACACACACACACACACACACACACACACACACACACACACACACACACACACACACAACACACACAAACACCACACACACACACATATATATATATATATATATATATATATATATATATATATATATATATATATATATATATACATAAATGCATAGGTGTAGTATTAGCGATCACTGCTTTTTCTGTCTATGTGCTGATCATCTCGCGATCACCTGAAAGGTGAGGGAGGTCAACATCAGTAACGAGGAGCTGAACGAGCTGATCTCGACCGCCGGCGACAATGTTGGTGGCCTGATGGCGTCTGGCCAGTCACAGCAAGCCAGCCAGCTCATCACAAATATGGCCAACGTACTCAACGACAAAGCATCCGTCCAGGCGGAAAGCGTCACACAGGTGGGTAGCGTCACACAGGTGGGTAGCGTCACACAGGTGGGTAGCCGTCACACAGGTGGGTAGCCGTCACACAGGTGGGTAGCGTCACACAGGTGGGTAGCGTCACACAGGTGGGTAGCGTCACACAGGTGGGTAGCCGTCACACATGTGGGTAGCCATCACACAGATGGGTAGCCGTCACACATGTGGGTAGCGTCACACAGGTGGGTAGCCGTCACACAGGTGGGTAGCGTCAGACAGGTGGGTAGCCGTCACACAGGTGGGTAGCCGTCACACAGGTGGGTAGCGTCACACAGATGGGTAGCGTCACACAGGTGGGTAACGTCACACAGGCGGGTAGCCGTCACACAGGTGGGTAGCCATCACACAGGTGGGTAGCCGTCACACATGTGGGTAGCGTCACACAGGTGGGTAGCGTCACACAGGTGGGTAGCCGTCACACAGGTGGGTAGCCGTCACACAGGTTGGTAGCCGTCACACAGGTGGGTAGCCGTCACACAGGTGGGTAGCCGTCACAGAGGTGGGTAGCGTCACACAGGTGGGTAGCGTCACACAGGTGGGTAGCCGTCACACAGGTGGGTAGCCGTCACACAGGTGGGTAGCGTCACACAGGTGGGTAACGTCACACAGGCGGGTAGCCGTCACACAGGTGGGTAGCCATCACACAGGTGGGTAGCCGTCACACATGTGGGTAGCGTCACACAGGTGGGTAGCGTCACACAGGTGGGTAGCCGTCACACAGGTGGGTAGCCGTCACACAGGTTGGTAGCCGTCACACAGGTGGGTAGCCGTCACACAGGTGGGTAGCCGTCACAGAGGTGGGTATCGTCACACAGGTGGGTAGCGTCACACAGGTGGGTAGCCGTCACACAGGTGGGTAGCCGTCACACAGGTGGGTAGCGTCACACAGATGGGTAGCCGTCACACAGGTGGGTAGCGTCACACAGGTGGGTAGCGTCAGACAGGTGGGTAGCGTCACACAGGTGGGTAGCGTCACACAGGTGGGTATCGTCACACAGGTGGGTAGCGTCACACAGGTGGGCAGCCGTCACACAGGTGGGTAGCGTCACACAGGTGGGTAGCCATCACACAGGTGGGTAGCCGTCACACATGTGGGTAGCCGTCACACAGGTGGGTAGCGTCACACAGGTGGGTGGCGTCAGACAGGTGGGTAGCCGTCACGCAGGTGGGTAGCGTCACACAGGTGGGTAGCCGCGACGGAAATGTAGCCAGTATGGCGTTACAGTCAACCGGATGGTGGGCGCAAGACCACATGTTTGACTATGTTGTATTCTAGCACTATGCCGGAAAACAAAGCTGGTTTGCTGTCGGTTTAATGTGAAGAGAACCAATGAACTGTCCTTAACTTGCACGATTCGTATTGTTGAGAATCCATATTGCTGAGCGTGCTTGTGGGGGCCAAGTTTCCATTTTTCCCGAATGTAGTGCAGTGACAGGATGTGGGTCGCAGGACTCAGTGAACACCACCAGCGGCTCCACTACCGAGGGTAGCACCACGGACAGCGCCCTGCAGCAGCGCATCGAGATGCGAGACAAGTTCGTGCAGGCCATTGAGGTGGCACCTATCAACACGGTGGAGAAGCTGGTCACCACATCAGCGTGAGTCCCGTGCCCGGTGATTCGCGCAGCCTTGAGTGTGGGCGAGGCAGAGCGAGCGGAAGCTCAGTCGTCCGGTGGCTGTAGCTCTGAATCGGAGATGCTGTTTCTAGACTTCACTCGTTTGGTGTAACTAGATATGGGAGATGCCTCCACCACTAGTATTTCGTGATTACTGTGGTATTCAAAGCTTCTGGTTATTGTCTGTTGGTCTGATAACCTGTATTCAATATTCACCTCTGGATCCTAGGTCCCAATACTTGATTGTCCAGGCTCCGATACCTAGCTGTAGTCCACGGCGACTCCAGGGACATAGCTTGTGTTATGGTTCTTATCTGGGACCATAATATGTCATCTCACCCCTGGCCCGGATTCTCATATGTAGCTCTTCCTCACCGCGAACCTTGATCAATGGTCTCTTACTTTTTATACTCCGAAGTCACATCTGTCAGCCTCACAACCGAGCTGGCTGTGGCTGCCTTCTTACCTCCGCCAGACGCTGAGCTCGGGCCGCTGACCTCTGACCTATGTGACGTCAGAGCGCTAGAGGCGGCCACTGCCGAGCCGTCAGAGATATCAGCCGAGTCCACCAGCCGCACGCTGCAGATCGTCGAGGCGATGACCAGGCAGTTGGACAGGTTCACTGCTGGTGACTCTGGAGACGTGCCGCCGCCCGATATGGTGCTTCGAGCCTGCGCAGGTACGGCCGGCGTGGTGAGGCCTCGAGCCTGCGCAGGTACGGCCGGCGTGGTGAGGCTTCGAGCCTGCGCAGGTACGGCCGGCGTGGTGAGGCTTCGAGCCTGCGCAGGTACGGCCGGCGTGGTGAGGCTGAGAGCCTGCCCAGGTACGGCCGGCGTGGTGAGGCTGAGAGCCTGCCCAGGTACGGCCGGCGTGGTGAGGCTGAGAGCCTGCCCCCCCGACGAGGCACCACCTTTTCGTGGTGGGGGGGGGGATTGAGTGCCCTAAGGACCCGGATTCCCAGTCCATCGGTGAGCCGGCGAGGGGCCAGACTAGGAGTGCCTCACTCGTCCTTCCATCCATACGCTTCCATTCCAATGCCCATCTCATCTCAACATCCATGTCCTTCACCTGGCCTTGCAACACCAACTCTCCCTATCATGAGCAGGTAGGACAACTTCCCCGGTCCTGCCCACCAGCTCAGTTTTATCGGGGTTGTCGCGCCCCTCGGCCCGTCCCCCGGGGTTGACGGAGTCCTGGAGGCTGAGGTCCCCCGTCGCACGGTGCTAGTTGTGACGGGGGACCAACACGCCTCTTTGGTCCTAATATCCCGGAGGGACGGGCGGGTCCGTAGGGCCCCATACGGGCCAAGTGACATGTCGCCTCAGGCCGAAGGTCTGGGCCCTGGCCCAGTACCTGCCGGCCTGGCCGGCAGGGGTCAAGTGGTGGGCGGCGCTGGATCCCAGTCGGGGTGGTGAGTCTCTCTCTCCCGGCCGGGCGAAGGCGCCGCCTGCCCCGTATGGCTCCTCGGGCGCCTGGCGTCCTCCCGTCCGCGGGGCCCAGGCGTCCCCCCCCGTTTGGCCCCTATGTGGTGGGGCGCCCGAGGAGTTGAAAACAAAGCACACTCCATGGCAAACCAAAACCTAAAAACAATTCCTGGCCCCTCTAGTAGGAGCCAGACTGGCCGACCACTTGACGAAGGTCGGCGTACGAATTACCGGCAGAGTAGCGACAGAATAGAACCTCACGCTCCTCGAATTTTAATATTCAAGGCCTCACAGGGGCCAAAGCAACTTGCTAGTCTGTCACCCTTCCAACGACGGAATGGATGTGACCGATTTGGTGCGGTACTTAGATGCGAGAAGCTGATAGACGGCGCAATCGAGGTGGAGTTTAAATGCGGAGAAGAGGCAAAAAGGGCAATGACGGCTACAGTGTTTGCGTACACGGTCAGGGACCGCAACGAAAGGCACGATCTAGTTATTCCAATGTCAGTGGTACCACACCAGACAAAAAAAACCATTAACCCATTAAAGCCGAGCGGCAACTATAGTTGCCAAGACACATAATCCGGTCTAGTTTGCCACTGGATCCACCTAGCGCGATGATTCAGCCGCCCGTGCCGAGCTCAAGGTCCGCTTGACCGCTGGAAACCTGAGTGGGCCCCCTGGCATCGGAACGCCGTTGGCAGTGTACGATCTTCTCAGACGCTGCGTGAGCCGCTGCGGAGATGGACCGACGCCGCGTGGGAAACAGGTACGTAGTCCATAAGCTAGCCGATTTTGATTGCTGTTTTTTGTGTAATAACCTTTTGAGACTATTCACATAAAATATCCATGGGGCTGTTTCCGCATCTCTTTATCCCGTCGGGTCTGAAACAAAGAAATAATTGGCGGTGGCAACTATAGTTGCCGCTCGGCCCCTTTGTAGTACAATTTTTGAGGATCTGTCACGTTTTGCCAAGCCAAGGCCATACCAGTCATCATATTGCCTTGATATTTTCACGACACATGCCCCAAACATTTCTTTTTCAAACATGGTCGGATACGGGAATTTTCCAAGGGGGGGGGGGCGAGCCTGGAAGGGGCGGCAAAATATGTGCCAGGGGCGGCAAGAATATACGCTGGGGGCGGCGCAAATTTGCCCTCGAGGGCGGCATTTTCAGCTGCTGGGGGGGGGGTGAACTCCGACCTCCCGGAGGGGCGGCATGGAGCTGAGGGGCGGCATTTACATCCGATTCTGGGGTGGGGGGGGGGGTGTACTCCGGCATTTTCAGGGCGGCACCAGCTGCTGGCGAGGGGCGGCACCACCAGAGCAGGGGTGACAAGGGGGAGGGGGCGGCGCCCCCCTACTTTGGAGCCTTAGGGGGGTCCCCCCAGAAGCCGAATGCCGCCACCGAAGGTAGATTTGTGCCGCCCCCACCCAGCGTAAATTCGTGCCGACCCTGGCATATATTTTGCCGACCACGCCAGCCCCCCCCCCCCATTGACAAATTCCTGTATCCGACGCTGTCTCAGCTCTGTTCTAACCGCGTTTCGTTTTACAGCCTGACGGTCAATCAAATATTGGACATTCTCGATGAGCCAGATGAAGGATGTGCTGACGTCGGAGGACAATACACAGTGGTCATCCAGCCTCCGGCAGAAATACCAGACGCTGAAACAGACCAAGATTCGGATGCAAGTGATGACGAGGCTACTGCGAATCCGAATCATCTGCCCCGAAGATTATTGGCCGCGAACGCAGAGCTGCTTACATCCAAGGACGACGTTACTGGAGATGAAGATCCCCAAGATGTAACTCCATCAACCTCCGCAGCACAACCTGGGCCGTCAACCGAGTCCACCGGCAAGTCAAGACCTAAGAAGCGATCAAAACCGCTGCCAAGGAAATGGACGCAAAGCACACGCAGGCTAGGCGAACGCGTACCAGCCTTCCAGAGCACTATGTCGCCCACACAAATGGATGTTCTCAAACACGTGATCAAGTCACCGGCAGACTGCCTCCAACTGTTTCTTTCTGAAGAACTGATTCGTCTCCTGGTTGAGCAAAGTACGGTATACGCCACGCAAAGACAGCTGAATGCCAGCGCAGTAACGGTCGCCAACATAAAGGTCATGCTGGCAATCATGATGCTGTCCGGATATTCGCGTGTCCCATACAGAAGACTGTACTGGCGCCAGGAGGGCGACGTGTTCAATTCTCTCGTCACACAGGGAATGCGTCGAGACACCTTTGAGCAACTGATGCGAGTACTGCACCTGGCTGACAACTCAAAGATGGACGCCAACAGCCCAGACCCGTTCTACAAAGTCCGGCCTCTCTTCGAGACGATCAACAAGTGCAATAAATTGCTGGTGACGCCGCAGAACCTCTCAGTTGACGAGACAATGGTGCCATATTACGGGCACCACAGAAGCAAACAGTTCATAAGGGGCAAACCTGTTCGGTTTGGATTCAAGCTATGGTCCATCTGCACGACGGAGGGGTACCTGCTGCATGCGGAACCTTACTGTGGTTCGGCGACAGACCTCCCGTGCACGGGGTACGGCCAAGGAGCGGACGTGGTGCTTGGTCTTGTGGATAAGTGTCAGTTGCGCCAAGGGCACCACGTCACGTTTGATAACCTGTTCACGGGTCTGCCTCTTCTCGACCAGCTGTCAGCTGCCGGGATAGGAGGGACGGGGACGGCGAGGGAAAATCGCATCCCTAAGGACTGTGTCCTGACTCCAAGCGCCAAGATGAACAAGATGAAGAGAGGGTCTATCTCATCAGTGTGCACTGAGGATGTGGCACTGGTGCGGTGGACAGACAACAAGGCCGTCACCATGATGAGTAACACACACGGCGTTGAGCCCATGCAGAAGGTCGCAAGATGGTCCCGTCAAGAGAAGAAGAAAATGATCGTAGACATGCCGTATTCAGTGGCAGTGTACAACCGAACCATGGGAGGGGTAGATCTTCATGATCAGTTCGTCGCCAGCTACCGCACCAGGATACGTTCCAAGAAGTGGTGGTGGCCTCTGTTCAACTGGACGATCAACTCTGCAGTGGTCAACGCCTGGCTGATGTACAGGATGCTGGGACACGACACAGCCCTGCTGCAGTTCATCCGGGAGTGCGTGCTGGAGACCATCACGGTGCACGGTACCGCCCCAGCACAGCCCGGTGTTCGACCGCTGCCTGTGCTCGGCTCGGCTGGGGACAACATACGGTGGGATGGAAGGGACCACTGGCCAGGTAAGGGAACAAGTAAGTTCGGCAGATGCCGGCACTGTTCAAGGCGTTCCGCCTACGTGTGCACGAAGTGCGCTGTGCCTGTGCACCCAGAGTGTATGAGAGGCTATCATACCAGGTAGTACGCCAGTGTCGATGACGACGCCGTTGAACGTGTTGTCCGTAACTCAGAAATGCCGTTTTATTCGCATATCCTTCAGTCGTTTTTTCGACCGAGCGCAGTTCGACAGATGCCGGCACTGCTCAAGACGCTCCCCCTACGTGTGCACAAAGTACGTTGTTCCTGTGCACCCAGGGTGTATATGCAGTTGTCACACCAGGTAGTGTGTCAGTATCGACAAAGATACCGCTTAACGTGTTCCGTAACTTAGAGATGATGTCTTATCCGCATGTCCAGCTTGGTTGGTTCGTGTTTCTTCCTTCAATATCTTACCAGCAGGGTTTATTCAATACAGTTTGATGATGGCCTGATTCGTCAGTATCACTTATGGGGCTTTATAAAGGTCCAAACTGAGCTGTACAGAATATACTTAGCACACGTGTGATTTGGCTATTAGCATAGTGATTCGTTTGGAAGCATTGCATGAGGGAATACGACACGCTGCATATTGTTTACAAAGTAAAATGTGAAACACTGGATGTATAACTTCCCCTATATACCTCATCTGAATATATCACGAGCTTGATTTAATCTGCACCAGGCCTCTAACACATCGGTGAACTTCTCTACCAGAAAGCTTCTAAAAAATCCGTCTGGTATGGATTATACACCGATAAACTTACACCATCGACGTATTCATGACCACATTAAAGCCGAGCGGCAACTATAGTTGCCAGTCCCGAAACCACTATTTCCATCAGTTCGACTGCCTCCAAAAATTGTATATATACTTCACAGAGTCCAAAAAGAAGTTGTCCTAGTGCATCTTCGAAAAGTGCATCATTTGGAATTATCGGCTTTAATGGGTTAATTTGTACCACGAGAACGAACAGTGCAGCGCTGACAGACCATGATGCACCAACTGTGGTCGTGACCAAAAACCACATGCGACGTATGACCGACTATGCCCGACTTACCTTAAGGAGAAAGAGATCATCTCAATGAAAGTTATAAGAAACCTGAGCTTTCGAGAAGCCAGGGACGAATATCACCGAACCCATCCAAAAGTGTCTTACTCAGCTGCCGCCAACCTCAGCAACGGCACACAACGTGCCCCGCCACAGTTGCAGGGAGAGAGGGCCGCGGACCTCATGGCGCAGCTCATTGCCCTCCTCCGATCTTACGGCCTAACTTCTGGATCACTGGCAATGACAGGCCGCTCAATTTCAACGAGAACTTATACTGTAAAATGGACACAGGATGTCTCTGCACGTGAGGTGCAGCCCTCGGAAGGTGATGGACGGCAAATGGACGATATGTCTGATGTGCCGGTTGATGCACCATTCAGTGACAAAGAAAGTGGAGGATGGACACTTGTCCAACGCAAGGGGGGAGGGGCAGTAAATCCTCTCCGCGGACCACAAATTGCGCTTCCCCAAACAAGACAACCACTCAGCCCATACCCCCACCACCTGCCAACCCTAGCATGGCTATTGGGTCTCAGGTTCCCACATTGCCATCGCCTGCAGCGACACGGCATCCTACCACGTCTCGAGAACAACCGAGAAACACCAGAGCCCTCTCATCGCCGGCGCTGAACCAACACCAACATATTCACGTGTCAGTTGAGAACCTCCAACGGCAAGAGGCTGAAAAGCGGGCTCGCGAAGCCAAGCGCTCGCGACTCGCAGAAATGGAGCGGGCCCATGCGGTGACCCGAGAAGGGACGGACAAGGCTCCCCCCACCAAGACGGGCACGCCGTCTCCTAGGAGGCGTGTAGAGGGCCCGTCCGATTCTCAGGCTTCAAGGGATCCATCCAGGATGGACCCGCCCCCACCGCCTCGATTGACTGTTCCCCATGTCCGGACGGGCAGACCGGCGCGTGCCGAAAAACGTGCCCTGCCATGGATGTCGTCATCCCCTGAAGGGAGCTTGCTGCGTGCTCGCCCAAGGACATTGTCGCTTGGTGTGGATACGAGAAGTGACCTGGAAGGCACCGCAGATCCAACCAACGAACCAGTAACCAGAGTTGAGACTGACTTTTAGGTCATGTTAACAATAACTCTAGTAACTCCTAGTTAACTACCAAAGTGCGTTCTCTAATTTTACAATGGAACATCCGCGGTTTTAGAGCGAATTTTACTGACCTGCAGCGAGTTTTATCTCGGGAAGTTCCCATGGTCGTTTGTCTCCAAGAGACAAAACTAGCGCCCGGTATCCAATGCTCCATAAATGGATATTCCATCTCCCGGAAAGATGTAGGTAGGACCGACGCCGTGGCACACGGAGGCACTATGTTGGCGGTGCATCACAGCGTACCAGCGCAGCAGGTCCCACTGTGCACCTCGCTACAGGCGGTTGCGGCACGTGTGGCCGTTCCCCGCCGTGCAATGACTATATGTTCCGTATACCTACCGCCTGGAGTTCCTCTTCCTGGAGCAGAACTAAGACGGCTAATGGTAGAACTACCCCCGCCGGTCCTTCTAGTGGGCGATTTTAATTGCCATCACACTGCCTGGGGATGCAATTCCGTTAACGCTCGCGGGAGACACTTGGAACGTCTTATCCACGATGAGTGCCTGTTTCTTTTGAACACCGGCTCGCCTACCCACATTACTCTGCCTTCTGGTAATAAATCAGCTTTAGATCTGAGCCTCTGTAGCCCACTCTTGGCTCAAAGCTTGGAGTGGTCCGTGGACACTGATCCACTCGGGAGTGACCACATGCCAGTATGGTTGGAATACAAGGATGGAGCTGCTCTTGGCAGGAGACCTCGGCGGTGGAACCTACGTAAGGCCAACTGGATAGAATTTGACGCCGAACTTACGGCAAAATTCACATCCGACGACGAACATCCACCATCAGTAGCCGACGTTACGCAGCGACTCATTGACACTGCCACTGCCTGTATCCCACTGACAACAGGAGCACCCCGGCGCACCCCAGTGCCGTGGTGGACACTGGAGTGCCGGAACTCGATTCTGGCCCGCAAACGGGCCGTTCGAGCTTTTAACCGACAGAGCACAATGGCTAACTTAATTGCCTTCAGAAAGGCCAGAGCCTTTGCGCGTAGGACGGTTCTGGAGGCCAAGCGGGCATCCTGGCGCAATTATATCGGAGGAATCAGCTTATCCACACCCTCAGCCGAGGTGTGGGCTCGCATCAAGAAAATTGGTGGCAAATACTCCCCACTCCCTTGCCCGTCTTACCGTCAGGCGGTCGTGACGTATTTCAACCATCTGAGGTTGCGAACGAGATTGGCCGAGCTTTCTCACAACGGTCCCTAGCCGGCAACGTAGATCCGGAGTTTCTGCGGTATCGCTCTAGGAGTGAGAGAGTTAGACTAAATTTTTCGACACGAGTAAGATTGGCTTATAACGAGCCCTTCTCCAAGACTGAGCTTTCTTCCGCACTACATGGCCTGCGAAACGTGTCCGAAGGCCCAGATAGAATCCATAATGAAATGCTACGACATCTCCCGCCATTTCTCCAGGACGTGTTATTCACCACCTTTAACTGTATTTGGGCAAAAGGTCACTTTCCCGAAGCCTGGCGTGGGTATACGATTATACCACTGTTAAAGCCTGGAAAAAGTGGACACGATCCACTACACTACCGCCCCATCTCTCTGACGTCCTGTCTCTGTAAGTTGCTGGAAAGAATGGTGAGCACCCGTTTGGGATGGTATCTAGAAGATAGGAACATTTTGACAAACTCTCAGTGCGGTTTTAGGAAGAATCGCTGCACCGTAGACCATCTTGTATCACTTGACACTGACATTCGTTCTGCTTTTGCGAAGAAACGGCACCTCGGTGCAGTGTTTTTCGATATAGAGGGCGCCTTTGACACAACGGGCGACACGGAATCCTTTTAAAAGTGTATGAATGCGGCCTTCGCGGTCCAATGGCCATGTTCATCCAAAACTTTTTAGCAGATCGCCGGTTCCGGGTTCGCGTCGGTAACCAGTTTTCTGACTGGTTTTTACAAGCAAACGGAGTCCCACAGGGCAGTGTGCTTAGTGTACCACTGTTTGCTTTAATGATTAATGACATTACCTGTGGATTACGGCCTTCCATCTGTCGCTCGCTCTTTGTAGATGATATTGCAATTTGGACTTCGAGTATATCTGCACCGGCACTGCAGAGACAGCTGCAGCTTGCGGTCCTAAGCCTAGAACGATGGGGAAACAAGAGTGGCCTCCCGTTCTCACAAAGCAAAACGGTTGCCATGCACTTCTGCAGGCGTCAGGGATGTGGAAGCATGGAAATATATATGTACAAGTCACAAATCCCAACAAAGCCGGCTGCCAAGTTCCTCGGTGTTATATTCGACAGTCGTTTGACATACAGGAACCACTTTAAAATGTTCCGCGACAAATGTTTCAAAACGCAAAACGTTCTTAAGGTGGTATCACGGACGTCGTATGGCGCTGACAGGCGAACTTTGCTTCTCCTGTATAGATCAACGATCCGGTCGAAATTAGACTATGCGTGTTTTGTTTACGATGGTGCTTGTAGCACAGCGAAACGAACACTAGACACCATCCACCACACCTCTCTACGTATTGCTATTGGCGCATTTCGCACTTCTCCGGTTGCCAGTCTTTTAGCAGATGCAAACGAACCATGCCTTGCCTTACGCCGTGAATTACTCGGGATGCGTTATGCATGCAAACTGCGCCAGTTCCCTGACCATCCTACTTACCAGTCAGTGTTTTCGCGGCATGTTCTGGCTCTGTTTAGAGGACGACGCGGAAGTGCCTTACCTTTCTGCGTCAGAATCCGAACGCTATTCGAGGAACACAACATAAGACTTCGCGGGGTGATGCGTACAACGTCATTGAAATGTCCTCCCTGGAAATTGGCATCGCTAAATGTTGACGTATCACTCTCGTGCGTGAGGAAAGGTGACGTCCTTCCACAAGAACTTAAATCACGGGCGCTAGAACTTATCTCATCGTACAGAAACTACACACCGACGTACACAGACGGCTCGAAAACGGACACTGGCGTTGGAAGTGCCTTTGTGTCGGGTACTGTGAGCAGATCGTTTTCTCTACCATCCAACGCATCTGTATATACATCAGAATTGATAGCCATAAACAAAGCATTGAGTTTCATTGAAATTTATGATTGTGCACGACACGTACTATTTAGCGACTCACTCAGTAGCCTACTCGCACTGGGGGCGTTTTATCCTACGAACTCTATTTTACAGGATATTCTATCTAGACTGACATCGCTGACCACCAGAGAAAAGACGGTAGTGTTCTGCTGGATTCCGAGCCACGTGGGAATCAGTGGCAATGAGGCTGCTGATGCTGCAGCAAAGCGTGCTGCTCGTGCTCCTTACACACGATGTATCCCCCTCCCTGCCACCGACTTCTATCCAGACATCAAATGCCTCCTCTTCACAAGGTGGCAGGCCAGTTGGGACACTACGGTAAGCAACAAGTTGAGAACAATCAAACCCTATCTTGGTGAATGGCTATCATCATCACATGACGTCAGACGGAACGAGGTGACACTATGTTGCCTGCGAATTGGTCACACGTATGAGACTCACCGCTACCTTTTGACCAACGATGACAGTCCGCTCTGCCCAAGGTGCCATGATGCACTGTCAGTCCGGCACGTGCTAATTGCCTGCAGCCTACTTAACCAGGAGCGAAGGCGTCATTTTGGGCGTACCTCTCTCTCCCTTACGGAAGTATTAGGGAAAGAGTCATCAATCATCCGATCGGGACGGCTCTTCCGCTTCCTATCAGAAATCAAATTTTCTGCGATATATCCCCGTCAGTAACTCGTTTTTATACCTCACCACATGAGAATCGTAGCACGGTATGATATTACAATTGTAGTTAACCTCGTGACATGCCATTCTGACTGACTTTGTTTACATTTCACTGCCTGATTGACGATGATATGGGCGCTGCATGACCGCCGCAGTCGATGCGCCCATAAACTCCAACAACCAACCAACCTGAGAGCCTGCGCAGGTACGGCCGGCGTGGTGAGGCTGAGAGCCTGCGCAGGTACGGCCGGCGTGGTGAGGCTCAGCTGGCCGCGCACAGCTGGTTTGTGCGCGCGCTGTCTGCATGCTGTTGAGTGTCTTGTCTGACAGGCAAGACGCTGCGGTACTAGTGTTTTCTCAGTACGCTGCCTGTGTTCTGTTTCTGAGAGGGAAGACACTGCGATACTGGTGCTTCCCATCCGACAGTGGCGTGACTGATATCGTGCCGATGATACTCTCTCCCAGTGGCGTGACTGATACCGTTCCGATGATATTCTCTCACAGTGGCGTGACTGATACCGTGCCGATGATACTATCTCACAGTGGTGTGACTGGTACCGTTCCGATGATACCCTCTCACAGTGGCGTGACTGATACCGTGCCGATGATACTATCTCAGTGGCGTGAGACCGATACCGTGCCGATGATACTCTCTCACAATGGCATGACTGATACCGTGCCGATGATGTTCTCCCACGCAACGACAGCGTGGACGATATGGCGCACATGCTCTTTCGGTGCAGGTATTCTCTCCTTTAAAGATAATGGGTGGGATGCCGGCGGTAATGGGTGGGATGCCGGCGCGTGTTCCTCCATCGGCCAGTAACGCGGCGGATATGGCGCAGGTATATTCTCGGCCATCAGTAGCGCGGAGTCGGCGGCGCGCCAGCAGACGCTGGGCGGCGACACCGAGTCACGTCTGTACACCACCCCGGAGTCTGGCGGGGTGGCCAACATCACTGCTGAAGGCCGTGACACGTTGCGTGTCATGACCACCCAGGTCAGTTTACCTCACCTCAGGTCATCTCACCTCGGACCGCTTCAGGTCATCTCACAACAGTTCGAGCTGCTGTTCACAGTGATGCCCAGTTCAGGTCATAGCGTTAACGGTCCGGCCATGCTACCTTACATCGTGTCGAACTGAAGCTTTGATCATTACCCAGATCATATTGTTATGCAACAGGTCAAGGTTAAGCTTAAGGTAACACTGAAATACGTGCATGATGAACACCCATTCCACACCATGATATAACCAGGTCAGGCCTTAAGAGATTGCTTTGCTATTAAAGGTCACATAACGAAAAAAATACTTGATGAATTTACATTGTTAAGGCAGCTCATATGCAAGTTGTATCCCAAAACAATTAAGCACAATATACAGATTTCATTGTTCTTCGAAATGTGCTTAAACCACAACCAGTATAATATTCTGATTTAATGTACCAAGTGAACGCGGGTCGCTGCTTTTCAGCCGGAGTCTGAAACATCCCGTGAATTCTAAAGCTTACCTGGAATTTTTACTTCATCTATCGTGGGTACCGTAGCGTTATGCTGTAAAAAAAAAATCCTCGGTTCATGTTCATGCTCCTTTGGTAACCCCGAATAAAGTACCAATTACTGCCGATCTGTCTCTGCTTATTCCTGGCGATCTGTCCCTGCTTACCCCTAGCGATCTCTCCCTGCTCAAGCGGACAAGTGCTGACCTGTCCATGTTGAGATGGACCGATACCGATCCGACCTTTGTCGACATGACTTGTGCAGGGGAATTACTACTGATCCAACACTGACACGTCCCACCTGATCCTGTGCATAGAGACCGGCGGTAATGGTGTCTGTTGGCCTGCCATAGAGACCGGCGGTGGTGGTGGTGCCAGTTGGCCATAGAGACCGGCGGTAGTGGTGTCTGTTGGCCTGTCATAGAGACCGGCGGCAGTGGTGTCTGTTGGCCTGTCATAAAGACCGGCGGTGGTGGTGTCTGTTGGCCTGTCATAGAGACCGGCGATGGTGGTGTCTGTTGGCCATAGAGACCGGCGGTGGTGGTGTCTGCTGGTATGTTTCTGTGACATAGAGTCCGCCGGTCGTGGTATCTGTTGGCCTGTTTCTGTGACGTATAGACCGCCGGTGGTGGTGTCTGTTGGTCTATTTCTATGACATAGAGACCGCCGGTGGTGGTGTCTGTTGGCGTGTTTCTGTGACGTAGAGACCGGCGATGGTGGTGTCTGTTGGCCTGTTTCTGTGACATAGGGACCGCCGGTGGTGGCGTCTGTTGGCCTGTTTCTGTGACATAGAGACCGCCGGTGGTGGTGCCTGTTGGCCTGTTTCTGTGACATATAGACCGGCGGTGGTGGTGTCTGTTTGTGACATAGAGACCGCCGGTGGTGGTGTCTGTTGGCGTGTTTCTGTGACATAGAGACCGGCGGTGGTGGTGTCTGTTTGTGACATAGAGACCGGCGGTGGTGGTGTCTGTTGGCCTGTTTCTGTGACATAGAGACCGGCGGTGGTGGTGTACATAGATACCGGCGGTGGTGGTGGCTGTTGGCCTGCTCCTGTGCATAGAGACCGGCGGTGGTGGTGTCTGTTGGCCTGTTTCTGAGACATAGAGACCGCTGGTGATGGTGTCTGTTGGCCTGTTTCTGTGACATAGAAACCGGCGGTGGTGGTGTCTGTTGGCCTGTTTCTGTGACATAGAGACCGGCGGTGGTGGTGTCTATTGGCCTGATCCTGTGCATAGAGACCGGCGGTGGTGGTGTCTGTTGGCCTGTTTCGGTGACATAGAGACCGCCGGCGGTGGTGTTTGTTGGCCTGTTTCTGTGACATAGAGACCGCCGGTGGTGGTGTCTGTTGGTCTGTTTCTGTTACATAGAGACCGGCAGTGGTGATGTCTGTTGGCCTGTTTCTGTGACATAGAGACCGGCGATGGTGGTGTCTGTTGGCCTGTTTCTGTGCAAGGGGGCCAATGCTGATTTCTACCGGTATCTGTCCTGATTCAGGTGGACCGACTGACCAAGGTACTGACAGACAGTCTGCTCAAGTCACTGCCTCCCGGTGCCCCGTCCGTCGTGGTCCGTGCGCAAGGTCGGAGCGTCGTCTGCGAGCGCAACCTGCCCGAGAACATGGACAACAAGACCGTCAACACGGACCAAGGCGGCTTCAAGCTCTCTCGCGCCAGTCAGCTGCTGGGCAACAACTTCTCCCTCGTCGGCATTGTTGACATTAAGGTGAGGCTGTTCTGACTGCTGGTCGAGAGCCGACTGAGTTCTGAAGCTGCATATAGTAACTGTCTGGTGTCACCTGTCAGTACTCTATGCAATAGGTTATGTACTATGATATTAATTATATAATGTAGCATATATATCATAGCACTGTACCATTATATATACCATAGCATATACCATGCTATGCAAATGTACCGTTGCATACCAGTCGGTAGCGGTCTGATGTGCAGCCCTACAGCTGCCACGACGTCCCTGCCACATGCAGTATCGGTAGCGGTCTGATGTGCAGCCCAACAGCTGCCACGACGTCCCTGCCACATGCAGTATCGGTAGCGGTCTGATGTGCAGCCCTACAGCTGCCACGACGTCCCTGCCACATGCAGTATCGGTAGCGGTCTGATGTGCAGCCCTACAGCTGCCACGACGTCCCCGTTCCTGTCGCAGGCAATGTCGGCTGAAGTGAACCCGTTCGTCTGGGATTCGTCTGCCAACTTCATCGGAACACCGGTCCTGTCGCTGGCACTCAGCGAGGAAGACGGCACTGAAATACCGGTCAGTGGTTCGGTGTTGGAGTACTGAGGTATCAATACACTTGCACTCTGTAGTCGTTTACCTTCGAACTGAGATGTCAGTCAGTATCCTCCCAAAGAAGCTCAGTATCTTGCACCGTTTACAGGTCAATGAGCATGGAAATGAGTATTGGTACATCAGCAATATCAATTGGTTCATAATGGATGGTCAGTAATACGTGAGTAATGGTCAGTGGTCCGTCAATAATGGAAGGTGGTCTATGAGTAATGACAAGTTGTCTGTGAGCAGTGGCTTGTACGCACTGATGTAATACACTGTACTTGCACTGATTTCTCGTCATTGCTTTCGGTGTACGCGATCTATCGGAAAGGTGGTCTCAGGAGAATAAATGCGTAACAGCCTTTCAGACCAGCCTAGCTAAAAGCAAACGTGTTCTCTGAATCGCTATGCAAGCTGTTGCAGTCACCATTACCATTAGCGGCGTGATGTGCAGACAGATGGGGCCACCTGTGTAGTGATGCTCTGGGACAGGTCTGCCGGCTGACGGCCACATGAGCCACACGAATTGCCGGCCGTGTTTACCTGCCTGATGTGCAGAGGTAAGCGTGCTGTCATCTGATCGTCGTGCCCACCTCCTTGGTGACGCCTACGCCACTCGGGTCCGCTCAGGTGAAGGATCTGCCCGACCCGATCGCGATCCGCCTGAACGTGGGCGAGCGGAATCGACCCCGGTCACGGCGCATCTCTCCCCTCATCAGAGGCGACGGCAACTACGAGACGGTCCACTACGTCAACGTCACCAGCGACGAGAGCAGCATCATCTTCCAGATCGAGTATGAGACGACGACGGACCATGAGTGTGACCTGAAACGCGATTCTGCTAATACCTCAGGGAATATATCCGTCATATGCCTGGCAAGTGTAGAGTCTTCTAGCTGCTTCTTTGCAGCTCATTTTCAGCGTAAATGTCATCATATCGGTAAGATGTTCATTCATTGTGCGAAATATGCCTTTTGTCGGATTTTCTACATTCATCGTATGGTTTCAAGTATCGACAGGTCGTCACACGAATAATAATAAGATATATACGATTACACGAATAGATATACACAATTAATGGTAGGATAGATAGACCGAAAATAATGATTTTTGGTGCAGGAAATAGTATACATACAGCGTATGTTATATATCTATTTATAATATATAATACACACACACACACACACACACACATACACACACACAAAAACACACACAACACACACACTCGCACACGCACACGCACACACACACACACACACACACACACACACACACACACACATACACACACACATACATACACACACACAAACACACACACACGCACACGCACACACACAAACACACACATATATATATATATTTTTTTTTTTTTTTTTTACTAATTAGGATTGGAATGACAAATTATTACAACACAGAGCATTGGGAGCATAATTGTAGTAACAACGTTTCGTCTCACGCCTTTCCACTGGCCAGCTGTTATAATTATCGCCGCCAGAGTTTGAAGGCGTCTCAGAGTAGTTGCCAGTGCAATAACCCGTCGATAATTGTATTGCAGTAGTCGAAGTATGGTTGCATGTAAGTGGCGTAAGCTTGTTGACGAATGGGTCCTGGAACATGCGATTTCGGGTAGACAGGATCGAAATGTGTGTGAATTCGTTCAATTATACTTGATCTTTGTGCACTTGGAAGCAGAGATCTTCTGATAAATTAATGTCATATGTTTGTGACTGATCTTACTGGAATTTCGTGATTGCCAAAGGTTAGGTTGGAAATTATTGGAATTCTCCTGAGCGACAATGTTTGCTGAGTTGTTTTGGAGCCATTGTTATGTTATGTTACGCCCATTCTTGTTCATATTTGTGGACTTCATCCAGGTCATGTTGTGGTGATGTCTGAGTCTTTGCATGTTGTCCAGGGCGTGGGATGCGCATGCGAGATGTGTCACCAGTGAAGGAGAGTGTGGCATTTGAAGTTTCTGTCGATACCTTTGTCTGGGTACATTATTGCCAAAAGGGGTCCTATGACTGAGCTTTGAGGGCATCCCACATTTACAGATTTCAGGTCAGAAGAAGCACTGACAACAGTCACTATTATTTGTCTTCTATCCGTCAGGTATGCTTTTAGTAATGTCAGAAGGGGGCCAATGAGTCCGAGGTAATTCCGTTTTGCTTGTGGAGGAGAAGTCCGACATGCCAAATGTCAAAATATGTTGAAATGCTGAGGTAAATGGTCAAGTCGCGAGTCAAGTGCTTTGTAGTGACTGCGGGTCAAGCATAGGAGGTGAAACCGTGTGCTGTGGTTAGGCTATGTCCGCTTTGTAGTGACTGCGGGTCAAGCATAGGAGGTGAAACCGTGTGCTGTGGTTAGGCTATGTCCGCTTTGCTTTTCCGTGAAATATTGTGCTCAGTAAGTTGTTTGAAGATGTGTTTTAAAACAATTTGTTTGATAACTTTAGCATAGAACTTAAGCGCTATATGGGACGATAGTTGGTGGGACTAGATGGTGAGCCTTTGTTTTATTAAATATAGTATTGATGGTTGCAGTTTTCCGACATTGGGAAAGATACCTGTCGGCAGTGGCTTGATTAGCAATTTGGTCATGGATTAAACAATAAATACAGCGGAAAGTTTTAGTATTTTAGCGCAATGTTCGTCGATGTCGGTTGATTTGCTAGGATTGAGGGAAGTTAGTTGATGTAGGACTTCTCGTTCGAGGAATACACTGGTTTCTAGAGTAGGTATCGGTTGTGTTTGCTTTATTGTTGGCGGCTTATGTATCTTCAGAATTTTACGTCGGGCTCGTGCAACGAATGTGTCGTTCAGTAGGGAAACTTTTCTTACTTACCATGTGTGACAGATTTTTTTTTCCTCACAATTCTTATCTTGGAATAATTTTCTTTCAGTGTAGTGAATGTTGGAAAATGGTCCAGAAATGAAAATGTGGAGTGTGCTCCAGATTTGTCTATAATACAATCGTTGCTTACAAAAATAAGGCACGCTCAAGACCAACTCCCATTCGCACCCTGGTTAGTTGAGTATGGCAACAGTCTAGGGTGTGTTAGCGGTGTCAGAAAGTCTGTGGTCAAAGGGTTTGGGCCGCTATATCTTTGATAGTGGGCTGTTCATTCTAAGTAGATGTTACCAGCGTAGAAATCGCCGAGGAATATCAGCGTTGTTGGAGAATACGTGTTGGCCAAGCAAACATTTTAGAACAGATTTTCAGTGAAATTGCTTATCCGTTTGCACTTGGATTTTGGGAACATATATAGACAAAATATAGTGAGGGATAAGGCAAAAGTTTTAGTTTACTCCAGATCCACTGTTCTTGGTCCTTCAGTTCCAGTTGTCGCAGTCGAGTAATTGGAGTATTTCTGGCTGCATATTGACGTTATTGCACCGTGTGGAAGCGTGTGAGAGACTCACAGAGATGTTCAGTCGATGCAAGCTAGGGTGAACACCATCGTTTAATTTAGTTCATGTTAGTGCAAGTATTCTTATGCCATTGGCTTCAATGAAGTGGTGGATTTCGTGTAGATTGTTTGCTGCAGTTATACTACTGCTGCAGCTTACGTTGACATGTGTAATTTTAAGTCGTGGAAGGTGATTGTGCGGACCAGTATTTTCTTCGATACCTGCAAGGATTGAAAGTAGTCTGATATTTGTTGGCCCGTTTAAAAGTGTCCATTGGGAGTGGGTTGTTTGGTGTAGGGTTTGTGCGGAAGATGAAGTTGTGCAATGGGCGGTGTAGTTGCCTGGGATGTGCAATGCTCGTCTCTTTCGGGCTGATAGGTGGCACTACCCTTGCGTTAGTGACAGGCGAGGCGCCTCAAAGTGAAGACTTGTATATTACATGTAATGGAAATTGTTCTATGTCTATCCGGTGACACGGTACGTACGGCAACACGGAAGGCACGGCGACACGGAGACACATTAGGCACGGTGACACAGTAGGCACGGAGACACGGTAGACACGGCGACACCGTAGGCACGGAGACACATTAGGCACGGCGACAAGGTAGGCATGGAGACATGTTAAGCACGGCGACACGGTAGTTACGGCGACACGGTAGGCATGGTGACACGGTAAACACGGTAACACGGAGACACAGTAAGCACGGCGACACGGAGACACAGTAGGCACGGCGACACGGAGACACAGTAGGCACGGCGACACGGAGACACAGTAGGCACGGCGACACGGAGACACAGTAGGCACGGCGACACGGGGACACAGTAGGCACGGCGACACGGAGACACAGTAGGCACGGCGACACGGAGACACAGTAGGCACGGCGACACGGAGACACAGTAGGCACGGCGACACGGAGACACAGTAGGCACGGCGACACGAAGACACAGTAGGCACGGCGACACGGGGACACAGTAGGCACGGCGACACGGGGACACAGTAGGCACGGCGACACGGAGACACAGTAGGAACGGCGACACGGAGACACAGTAGGCACGGCGACACGGGGACACAGTAGGCACGGCGACACGGGGACACAGTAGGCACGGCGACACGGAGACACAGTAGGCACGGCGACACGGGGACACAGTAGGCACGGCGACACGGAGACACAGTAGGCACGGCGACACGGGGACACAGTAGGCACGGCGACACGGAGACACAGTAGGCACGGCGACACGGGGACACAGTAGGCACGGCGACACGGGGACACAGTAGGCACGGCGACACGGATACACAGTAGGCACGGCGACACGGAGACACAGTAGGCACGGCGACACGGGGACACAGTAGGCACGGCGACACGGAGACACAGTAGGCACGGCGACACTGGGACACAGTAGGCACGGCGACACTGGGACACAGTAGGCACGGCGACACGGAGACACAGTAGGAACGGCGACACGGGGACACAGTAGGCACGGCGACACTGGGACACAGTAGGCACGGCGACACTGGGACACAGTAGGCACGGCGACACGGAGACACAGTAGGAACGGCGACACGGAGACACAGTAGGAACGGCGACACGGAGACACAGTAGGCACGGCGACACGGGGACACAGTAGGCACGGCGACACTGGGACACAGTAGGCACGGCGACACGGGGACACAGTAGGCACGGCGACACGGAGACACAGTAGGCACGGCGACACGGGGACACAGTAGGCACGGCGACACGGAGACACAGTAGGCACGGCGACACGGGGACACAGTAGGCACGGCGACACGGGGACACAGTAGGAACGGCGACACGGGGACACAGTAGGCACGGCGACACGGGGACACAGTAGGCACGGCGACACGGAGACACAGTAGGCACGGCGACACGGGGACACAGTAGGCACGGCGACACGGGGACACAGTAGGCACGGCGACACGGAGACACAGTAGGCACGGCGGCACGGGGACACAGTAGGCACGGCGACACGGAGACACAGTAGGCACGGCGACACGGGGACACAGTAGGAACGGCGACACGGGGACACAGTAGGCACGGCGACACGGAGACACAGTAGGCACGGCGACACGGGGACACAGTAGGCACGGCGACACGGGGACACAGTAGGCACGGCGACACGGGGACACAGTAGGCACGGCGACACGGGGACACAGTAGGCACGGCGACACGGGGACACAGTAGGCACGGCGACACGGGGACACAGTAGGCACGGCGACACGGGGACACAGTAGGCACGGCGACACGGGGACACAGTAGGCACGGCGACACGGGGACACAGTAGGCACGGCGACACGGGGACACAGTAGGCACGGCGACACGGAGACACAGTAGGCACGGCGACACGGGGACACAGTAGGCACGGCGACACGGGGACACAGTAGGCACGGCGACACGGAGACACAGTAGGCACGGCGACACGGAGACACAGTAGGCACGGCGACACGGAGACACAGTAGGACGGCGACACGGGGACACGGGCACGGCGACACTGGGACACAGTAGGCCGCCACGCACAGTAGGAGTTGCTAATTGCATGTACAGTAAGGCAATCCCTCTAGAGCGTGCCGGTGAGCGACATGCTCGAACATTTGAAGATAATGCGAGATAATGAGCGTACCGACATCATTGGCTGATGGGAGCAGCTGCATGGTTGAAATGAGCCAGAACGACAAGTAAGAATGAATCGGGACACCTAGATTTGCAGGACCAGTTGGGGTCATTATCCGCCCCTCCCACTAAAGTTTTTCGCAGATAACGAGGAAACGGCGCATGGCAGCACGCCGAAATTTGACATACCTTTTCCCACATCAATTTCACATGTTGTGTGAACATTTTGAGGCCAGGTTATCTACGGTCAAGGTAATTTAAGGTCAAATGAGATCAGCTCCAAATACGTCCAACTAGCCGTCATGCTTTAACATTTAAAGATATTTGAATGAAGCTTTCAGCGTTTGCTTATCTTTAGGGATGCAACAAAACGCACCAGAGGAAGTTGTGACTTTTTCGTTTTCGATTACTTATTTGTATTGCATATTTGCCCATTGGGGGTAAAATCGAAGATTCTGGCTAAAGTAAGCACTTTTTACGTTGGAAGGTTAACTTCAGGTAACGTTTCCTGTTACGCTCTATCAATTATAAAGATACAAATTCAAAAAAATTGATCACTCAGGATTTGTATGAGTTCCAAAAAATTAGAATGTTTATTTTTGGGTCGTGAATCATTTTATGACCATAGTCGACTTTACATTCCTTGTCTAATTCAAAATATATATATATATATTTGTTTAAATCTACCCCAAACATAAATTCCCAGAGCCCAATACATGACGCCAGTCGTGATTTCATAGACCCCCTAGTGACGGCACTTTTCGAGGGGCGAAAATGTTCTGGGTTGTTTCAGGCCCTACTCGTCGAACGCTTTGCGATGACACTACTTTCGTTTCCTGCAACGCCTAGTTTGGAGATTAGAGGGGGGCTTCTAATGACCCCCTCCCTGAGACGGGGTGTGAGGATCCGATCGGGAAAGGTTAATGGTGCTAACACCGCACAGTTATCATCTTTAATTGCCTGCTACTATAATATGCCTACTGCTAAATATAATAGCACACATAAATTACATCAGAAATGTATCCCTTCAGAAATTAGCTTGCACCTGTGACAAACAACGACACAATGTAGCGGAGCCATCTCAGATGACAGTGAAGCAAAGAGCTGTCATTTTCCTCAGCCCCTGGGACCGCAGCGCCCAGTTCACTGTACTGGTGGCGAATGGGAGGCGGGCATCACCTACAGATTTCGACTTCGACTACATCCTCCCACAAACGCTGCTCAACTATACCTGGCATTTCTTCAGCAAGATCGAGCTCCAGGTACGAATCCATCAGTCAGAACAACAAGGACGACACTGAAGTCGAGGACAGGGCGCGAACCATTGTCATGGGGCAGGACGGACGAACATCCAGTTCGTCTCTCCTACTTTCAGGCAACGCTTAGCGTTTGCCCTATAACTTCGCAGGACAAAATTCGATCTAAAATATGACTTTTAATAT
This sequence comes from Ashinkailepas kermadecensis, assembly GCA_034440615.1. Taxonomy (NCBI): domain Eukaryota; kingdom Metazoa; phylum Arthropoda; class Thecostraca; family Neolepadidae; genus Ashinkailepas; species Ashinkailepas kermadecensis. Next base: position 117,506 of record JAOTOM010003201.1, read on the forward strand.
CAATATTTATTTTACATGTTCAAGCTCTAGCATGACCTGCCGCCGTGCCAGCCAATGCAAAGCTGATTCCATTGTATTTATCGCCAATGTATTTCAACTTTTGTTTTGGATGATATCCAAAGGTACACACTAGTCATAGGGTTGGATTAACCATGTGAGACACGATGCTAACCAGAATGTGGCCGTTATAGTTAGCGGCCACCATCGTACTGCACCCCTCACCTGCCGCCTGATACCTTCCACAACCCTCACCTGGGTACTGCCGCCTGATACCATCCACAACCCTCACCTGAGCACTGCCGCCTGATACCATCCACAGCCCTCACCTGGGTACTGCCGCCTGATACCATCCACAGACCTTCACCTGAGCACTGCCGCCTGATACCATCCACAGACCTTCACCTGGGTACTGCCGCCTGATACCATCCACAACCCCACCTGGGTACTGCCGCCTGATACCATCCACAGACCTTCACCTGGGTACTGCCGCCTGATACCATCCACAGACCTCTACCTGAGCACTGTCGCCTGATACCATCCACAGACCTTCACCTGGGTACTGCCGCCTGATACCATCCACAGACCTTCACCTGGGTACTGCCGCCTGATACCATCCATAGACCTTCACCTGAGCACTGCCGCCTGATACCATCCACAGACCTTTACCTGAGCACTGCCGCCTGATACCGTCCACAAACCTTCACCTGAGCACTGCCTCCTGATACCATCCACAGACCTCTACCTGAGCACTGCCGCCTGATTCCATCCACAGAAAGTGGAAGCTGAGATGCAACTGGTGGGGGAGCAAGTCGAGGATGAGCTGATGTACTCAGTCTTCATCAGCGGCGATGCAATCCGAGCTCTCGGGACCGGACAATGGAGCTTCTCTGTCAAACAGATAGGTAACGAGACCCCGTATCTCGTCTTTGAAATGTTGGGGATTAACCAGGTACTCGTCTCTAGCCCCCACCAATGCAGCTGACTCTGGTTTCCTATCAGATATCAGATGCCTTCCTCCACCAAATCTCAGCCGACACTTCAGTCCGGTGTCGTACCAAACATAAACGTCTTCTTTTTCTTCGCATCAGCGGTGGTGCCCCGCAAGAGCACTATACCTTGGTCGTTGCAGCCGCCGGGACGTCTGTATAATAACCCCAGACATTAACTGTCTCCCTCACCCCCCTCCCCTCACCCCTCACCCCACACCTCATCAGTGCACAGTTGACCAGCTGCGGTACCTCTCGGGCGGTGAACGAGTCAGAGATCGACAGTTAACCAGCTGCGGTACCTATCGGGCAGTGAACGAGTCAGAGATCGACAGTTGACCAGCTGCGGTACCTCTCGGGCAGTGAACGAGTCAGAGATCGACGTGCCTGAGTTGACCACCGCACCATACGACTTCCGCAAGCGGACCACCCCCAATAGCTGGGAATACGTGACGCTCAGCAACTATTCGATGACTCTGCTGACGCCCGCCTGCCGCTTCTGGAACGACACCACCGACGTTTGGGAGACATTTGGCTGCAAGGTCAGCGTGCATGTCAGACCGAGCTGAGCCACCTCCTTCTGGAACGACACCACCGACGTTTGGGAGACATTTGGCTGCAAGGTCAGCGTGCATGTCAGACCGAGCTGAGCCACCTCCTTCACTGACCAAACGACATTGCTCTGGATTTCCAATGTAATTCGGAGTTAGTCTTGCTCAACTGAGTTCAAACGTAAGCTAAATTATTGTGCCTGCACTTATGGCCTCCTTTGGAATAGGCGTTCGGACAATCGGCACACAATATCTTATTATTACACGTATTTCGGTGTATTCCACATACACTGCTAGTTGAAACGCCTCAGCCAGAATAAAGGGTGTAAAAATATTACCTCAACTGTGATTCCATCAACATTCACAACCGTTGTAGGCATGTTTTGTTTGGATGAGAATATAATCAGTGGAAGATGAGACACTAGAGCATATTACGTGATATAAGAACAACAGCTGAACAATTTCGCCTTTGCCCTGGCCAGTCTTCCACCTCTAACAACTAACTAAGCATCCTAAGCATCCTAAGCATCCCAGTACAGCTTCTATGAGAGAGCACGTCCACTCTGATGTGGCTCACCGTGATGCTCTGCCCTGACCTGACCTGACCCAATATACTCTCAGGGCATGATTCATTATATAGGTGCCTTGATGCGACTACATAACCTTCCGGCTATGGAATGTCGAGAGGATAAGTATGTGTATTTGCTTCTTCTTCCTCTCTCCCTCCGATCCCGTCATCTCTGTCTCTGTCCATGCCTCTGTCTCTGTCTCTGTCTCTCTCACTCTTGCTCTTGCTCTCGCTCTCTCTATCAGATGCCATGCTGTCATATTCCGAGAATGCGTAGCATTGAAGCTTAGTTTGCATTTTATGATTAACATGCTAGACAACACAAGATAAATATTAAACGCATGTAGCTCAGCTTCTCAGTGGAACTATGAAGTAGCATACTAACGTCCGAATGGGCGCCAGGATATAATACACCTTGGGTATTGAGGATTAGTATGAAATGGCCATGTATGTTGACCAGTTCGTCATCAGGATATATTCCCAGCGAGCATAATGCTCCAAAAGGTGAAAACAAATCAGGGGAGGGCTGTTTTCCAACCCTATATGCGTCACTGCTCCTCGCACGTCGACTCGCTCTGTTCCTGAGACCTTTGACCGAGTAGCCGCTGTTCACCGGATGGCGGTGAGCCCGTTCTGATCTTCTGACGTATCATTTGCTCTTAAGGGGATCTAATCTGATCCAACTCATGACCTGACCCAATCGCACCACGGGTAAGCTCACTCTACTCCTCTGACATGGCTTGACCTGAACTGATTCGAACTGGTCGCAGTCGAGCCAACTCTACCCATCTGATCTGCCATGACATTGTATTGCGTGACCTGAACTGATCTGGACTGGCTGCAGGTGATCCCACTCTGCTCTTCTGACCTGACTTAGCCTTACCCGACCTGCCCTGGCGTGGCCGCAGGTGAGCCCGCTCTCCAACAGACAGTTCGTGCACTGTCTTTGCGACCATCTGACGTCATTTGCCAGCGACTTTGCCGTGCCGCCCAACACCATCGACTTCGCCGCCGCCTACTCCAATCTGGACGCCAAACTGCGCGATAACTTCGCCGTGCTGGTGTTCATCAGCTGCTGCGTCCTCATCTACCTCATCGGCATCGTTTGGGCGCGCCGCAAGGACCGCCAGGACGTGGAGAAGGTGGGGCAGCATGCACTCGGTCGAGGGTTCCGGATGTGTGATGTCATCAGGCCATATGTTCGGTGTACAAGTGCATATCGTCCGTGTGATGTCATCAGGCCATATGTTCGGTGTACAAGTGCATATCGTCCGAGTGATGTCATCAGGCCATATGTTCGGTGTACAAGTGCATATCGTCCGTGTGATGTCTTCCTGCTCTCTGAAGTCAATGCAGGAATCGATGACACGCATGGAAATCCAGCATGCGCGATAGAGTCAGCATGTATTCCGTATTCCGACCTATCCATAAACCAATGAGGGCTCAGGTTATGACGCAATGCAAGTGTTCCAGATTGCAGGTGCTTGTTCTCGATTCGAAACCATTGTGCGTCTGAGGACGATCGTCACATGCCACTTTTACACCCCATTTCATTGCATTCCATCCCACTTGCAGGAGTTTCTCAAGGACCATTATACAATGCATACCACTACATAGATACTATTAGAATCCAGAAGTCCCGGATGTATAATTTGAAACGCAGCAAGTGAGAGTTGCAATTCCATACATACTATTGCAACCCAGATCACCAGGATGCATAGTTTGAGATGCAGTAAGTGGAGGTTGCAATTCCATACATACCATTACAGGCCACAAGTCCCGGTTGCATAGTTTGAGACGCAGTAAGTGAGAATTGCTATTACACATATTTAAATAAGGCGCGTCATCCTCATGTGCCAACATGAATCTCAAAGACATTTTGGTACGAGGGGTGTATAAATGATGTAATTTGCCATCGGGAATCCAAATATGAGCTTAATTTTTGGATAGGATAAATCTAAACCACATCTTTAGCCCTCGGGGATGGGGGCCATTTTACACCCCCTGAAGTTTTCCGCGGATTGTGACAAAAACAGCGCACGGTAGCGCGCCGAAATTTGGAATACCTTTGCCCACATTCATTTTGCATGTTGTGTGAAATTTTGAGGTCAGGTTATCTACGGTCAATTAGTTATTCAAGGTCAAGTGGGTCAAGTGAGGTCACCTCCAAAAATGTTCAACCGGTCGTGACGTTTTAACTGACAAAGATATTTGAATGAAACTTTCAGTGGTTCCTTATTTTTAGGGATGCAATAAACCGGACGAAAGAAATTTGTGAATTTTATTAGCTTTCGATGACTTATTAGTTTGCATATTTGTCCGTTAGAGTTAAAGTCAAAGATTCTGGCTAAAGTAAGCACTTTTTATGAGGGCAAGTTGACATAAAACAACGTTTCTCGGTCCGCAATGCATACCAAGCAGATTTTCTTACAGTCGGCATCACAAGGTCCAGCACCTCCTTCCTCTTGGACTTCAGGCAGTCCAGCTGAAACAGGATGTGCCTATGCCCTTCGACCCAGAAGTGTTTGACCCTCACATTGAACCAACATGGATAGTACACTCCAACGATGAATTCCACAATGAATCGCAGATCCTTCGAGTTATTTCCTTTAAGTCCGTGCTTTGACACCCGGAGCCTGAGAAGTCGGTTTGTTGTGGTGAGCCAGCGGCTGTGGTTCACGGGTTCGATCTTCAACCGAGTCAGCCTTGCATGAAGCACTTCATCCCTGACTGCACAGACAATCCTATAGCCATAATGTTGATCAGTTGAGATATCTTGAATGACCTTGTCGGGCAGCTTGATCAGTGGAGGGCCAACAGAGATCCGGGGGAAGTTTAAATTTATATCCAAGTCTGTAGCAGAATGAAGAAGCTTTCCTATTGGCCCGGAAAATGTGTTGTCTGACCAAGTAGGGCCATCAAGGTCAACAATGAGATGGCGCAGGGGAATTTCACCAGTGTGCAGGTGGCACACTAACTAAATCAGCTTTCTCCCAAGGTGCAGCTTCAGGTTCCGCATTGCTTCAGCATTCACACCAGTGTTGACATTTGTTGGGTCTCCTCCAATGATCTTATAAAAATGATCTTTCAACCAGGAAAACAGAACCTTAGCAATCTGCTCAGCATGTGACTTATCTTTAGTTGCCTTCTCTGGAGTAAAATGGAACAGATAGTAGCTGCCAGGCTCACTAGCAACACTCTAGATTTCCTCCTTGATCATTGCAGGGAAAGATTGGTCACTGCCCTCAGCTTCCATCAAATCCATCATCACATTAGTCAGGTCAATTCGCCCATCAAAGAGGATGCAGGAGATCCCCTCCTCCCTGCACTTCTCCTCGAATTCTTTCCCCAGCTCTCTCATCAACTTCTCCTGTGCTCTCTTGACCTTGTTCTTATCAATCACTTTACTTGTGTCGTTTTCTGTAATGATTCCTGCATCAATCAGGGCTGCAGTTGCCATCGCTGCAGTTGGCCTCAGTCCCATACCATACCTTACACTGGCAAGGGCAGTGTTTGAAATCTCATCATGGTTTTGATGTACCTTCGCTGCAGGCTCACAGTCAGATTCTGCGAAGAGCTCAACTTCAGGGAGAAACTCATTTCCAGCACCACTTCTCTTCAATCCCAGATCATGATCAACATCTGCCAAAAATCTCTCACAATCTTTCCTACTTGCCATAGCTGATGCTGCAACATTTTCATCCTTGCTCATTCTCCTTTTATCTGCTTTCTTTTCCATCTCCTGCCTTTACAATGTCTTCACCTGTCTCTCTTGTGCTCTGGCAGATCAGGGCCCCATTTGGTGAGGTCCTTTACTTCCAACATTCTATTTCTGCCCTTTGATATAGGCAAGATCTTTCACATGAATCCTTTTCTCTCCGCTGCAAGAACAGTTAATGTGGGTTTTGATGCCACAACCTTCACCGCCTCCCTCCTCACAACTGGTGATCTGATACTTGCAAGTCGAAATATCTAATAACTTGTCGAATTTCACCATGAACCTTTCTCTGGCATCAAGTTTGCCCTTCCCGAGAGAACACTTCACTGCCGGATTCCAGACCTCCTTGTGCTTGGACATGATGATCACCTTTTCATTGATAACATGTAACTTTAAAAGAGCATTGGCTTTGATCCACTGACAGATTAAACCAGGGTAGATGCCACTAACCAGCTGAACCAGTGGGTAGTTCCTCCTGTCATCATAACTTTGCTCCCTCAGGTAGATGCCATTCCTCAGGATATTCCTCACAGTTGGTAATTCTGACACCAACAGCTTTCGCCCTTTTCGAACAAGATTACTGAAATGAGAATTTGATGTCTTCCTTGTTCTGACTTCAGCTATTTCTTAAACTAGTTAATAACTCCAATATATCATGAAATGTCAATGAAATTCGCTCCCAGTACGTCTCTCCCGTCCTGGAACAAAATCGCGGACTGTGCTCCCTCTCCTCAGACCACAGATTACACAGGGCGGCGCGAAGTGACGCCACTTTAGTATCGCGCCAGAAATATTACCCGCACCACTTTGAATTCGTTCGCCAAGAATTTATGCGCCTGAGAGCGTCGCCCGCGTGGATGTTAAACATTGAATACGCTAAATCACTTACATTTTGATTTCTCGCTGCATAAACATCCTCAAAATACCCATGTTATTATTACTATTACTGAGCTAGATGGGATAAAGAATCAACTTGAATGCATCTGGGACAGAACAAAATAATCCCAAATCGAACAATATTCAACTACAAATTGATATAGGTTAGGGTTATCAGAATTAGAAATTAAAGTCAGATTTGTGTTCTACACAACAAACTACATTACTTGACCATCCCTCGCAATTGATTTACAAAAAGCAAAGTATGACCCACCCTAATACACAATATTGTAGCCCAGAGGGCCAGAGTGCATAGATTGAGATGCAGTAAATAGGAGTTTTAATTCCACGATTACAAAACGAATTCATAACGCACACACACCATTCACGCAGGGTAGATGCCAATTCAATTAGCAAACTGCATTTAGTCCTCCCATTGTTGTCAACCATTGCTGGAATATGCACGGGAGGAGTCCCGTCGTTTCGGTAGTGTGCGTGTAGGGATAGCACCCCTGTTGTATCGCCAGCAGGAGCAATATTCCTTGTCGTGTCGGCAGTGAAGTAGCACACTGTAGTATCACCAGCAGGAGCAATACCCCTTGTCGTGTCGACAGTGAAGTAGCACACTGTTGTATCACCAGCAGGAGCAATACTCCTTGTCGTGTCGACAGTAAGTAGCATACTATTGCATCAGCAATGATAAAACAAGAATGTCCAACTCCTGCTCGGCTGCTTGGCAGATAGGAATAAGGATATTTAATGTTTGGGATCAAAAAAGGAAATAAGGTGCCAAACCTAGTGTGAGCAACTTGTACACGAATGTTTAATATACGTTCAGTTTGGTACTCCTTGTTCAGAACACAACACTGCATGGGCTTGAACATAATTAAGTTACATCTATCATACTATAGATCGTTTGGATCCCATTGACAGGATACAATTACCCTGTTTACATGCACATTTCGGAAAACGGAAATTTCCGATCCGGTCGATTCGCAAAAGTTCCGATCGCGCGGCACGTTTACAAGAGCAAGGCAGCCAAATAATCCGATCTTGTGGATTTGACGACTGACGCAATGCGGTGAAAAGTGCCGAATATTTGGCGCATTTTTGCGCTTCTGACGCAACTGTTTCGGGCAACGGCGTACACAGGCACAAGGTAGCATCAATGATTCACGTAGTGGTTGTTGGGCAGAGATATAAGGAATCTGTGAATTCGAAGAATTCATGTAACCGATGACACGTTGTCGATGACAACATAGCCCTTTCTTCTTCGTGAATAAAATAGTGCACTGTTTCCAGGCCAGACTAAGTTCTCTAGCACAGGTTCCAGACTATCTAATGGTGCATTGTTCCAGAAGGCCTTGTTCCAGACCGTGCAGTAGTGCAATGAACAGGATAAATCAGTTTCACTACGCAATTCAAGAGATAAATCAGCAAAACCCAAACGCTGTCACAAATCCGCAAGTTCAACACTGCGCCACATCGTAAAACACACGGTTGGGGCACACACTAATAACGTGACGTCTCAGCGCCGCTTTCAGCTGTTACGTGTCTGATTTTTGTGTTTTATAACTAGGTTTGCAATTAGAATTAATAACGAGATGTTTATTTTTCATAATTACCCTAAATTTACTCAAAACGTAGCAGAGAATAGCATCAAGAAGTGTCATGACCCTTGTACCCGTGCCGTTATTTGTTCATGACTGGCGCTAATCGCAAAATTCCACCTACCGAAGCGTAAATTTGCGTTAAGCTTCTCGCATGTTTTGCTACGCAAAAGCTTGTTTACAAGAGTATCATTTTCGCACGTTTTCCTAATCGCATCGTATTCGGAAGTTTTGCTGTTCATGTAAACGGGGTAAATGAAGGTGCAAAAAAGAAGTTAAATGTTTGAGCTAGGATAATTTATCCCGCGAAGCATAATTTTCGACCGTTTTCCACTTTGAACGCCTGAATGTCGTCAGTAAGAGTAAATCAATACTTGTATCAGGATTGGGAGTAACTCACGCCCGGATGTCGTCAGTAAGAGTATCGCACCGCTTGTATCAGGATTGGGAGTAACTCACGTTGTCATGTCAGAAGAGGAGTAGCATATTCCATGTACAAGGAGTGGTAGTAATACACGCTATCCTGTCAGCGGGGGAATAACACATTCCATGTATAAGGAGTGGGAGAAACACACGCTGTCATGTCAGAGGAGGAGTAGTACATTCCATGTGAAAGGAGTGGGAGCAACACACGCTATCACGTCAGCGGGGAAGTAGCATATCCCATGTACCAGGAGTGGGAATAACACACGCTATCATATCAGCGGGGGAGTAGCATATTCCATGTACAAGGAGTGGGAATAACATACGCTATCATATCAGCGGAGGAATAACATATTCCATGTATAAGGAGTGGGACAAACACACGCTGTCATGTCAGAGGAGGAGTAGTACATTCCATGTGAAATGAGTGGGAGTAACACACGTCATCATATCAGCGGGGCAGAAACATACTCCATGTATAAGGAGTGAGGGTAACGCACGCTGTCATGTCAGAGGAGAAGTAGTACATTCCATGTGAAATGAGTGGGAGTAACACACGCCATCATATCAGCGGGGGAGAAACATACTCCATGTATAAGGAGTGAGGGTAACGCACGCTGTCATGTCAGAGGAGGAGTAGTACATTCCATATAAAAGGAGTGGGAGTAATTCACGTTGGCATGTCAGCGTGGGAGTAGCACACCCCATGTATTAGCAGTGCGAGTAATGCACCCCGTTGTGTCTACTGTGAGAGTAGCACACCGCATGTATCAGCAGTGGGAGTAACACACCCCATGTATCAGCAGTGGGAGTAACACACCCCATGTATCAGCAGTGGGAGTAACACACCCCATGTATCAGCAGTGGGAGTAACACATCCCATGTATCAGCAGTGGGAGTAACACACCCCATGTATTAGCAGTGGGAGTAACACACCCCGTTGTGTCTACTGTGAGAGTAGCACACCGCATGTATCAGCAGTGGGAGTAACACACCCCATGTATCAGCAGTGGGAGTAACACACCCAGTGGCGTCGCCACGAAATCCTTCCAGGGGGGGGCAAGGTCGAAAGGGGGCCTCCTGTTCCCCGAAAGGGGGCCTCCATTGTGTTATGGTCTCATATTGTTTTTAGGCTCTTATACTATGGTTCGAGGATGGGGAACATGATTTCATCGTTTTTTTTTGTTCTTGGCATGGTGCATCATTTACTCAAAACGCAATAGCACTAATCATTTTCGCTGAAAACTGGGCCATACCAGGGTATAAATAAGTAATATTTGGATCCATACATAAGTGCCAAAACAAACCATCGTCTCAATGCTTTCTCGAATCTTCCCGCTGGCCTCTAGATTGCAGCGAGCTGGCGGGGCTGGTGCTAAGCATATCTTACAGATATCTGCCATTGATAAACCCACTTTTAAGTCATCCAAGTATAACTGAATATAGCTAGATTCATCACTACTGTTATTCATTCCCACCAGCTTGATGTCATAAGCAAAGCTTGAACGACCATTTCTCAGTCCAAGGACGACAATTTCGCAAAGGTGACAACGAGAAGTGGATTGCATTGGTTTTCTGAGCGCCATCTTAGGAAATTATTTATTTTTATAACATTTGGTGCTGGCTGCAAGGCAACTGTCACACGAGCTAAAATATATCCTCAGCGAATAAATTCACGGCAAGAACAAGCATTGAACAGCAATGCATAAATCACAATGCAACAATGCAACAATGTGAGTACGTACATAATCCAAGCCTTCAAATTCCACGCCGTCACGCCCATCGTTTTCGCTGTGCTGTACCGTTTTGTAAATGAGGCCGAGAAGGTATGGAAGCTGGGCAAGCTCTAATCATGCAGGCTGTAATAACAGAAAAGAAGTTTGTTGGAAGAAAATGCATTTAAAAACATCATTCATCCCATTTTATATGGGGCATGGATGTTGTATTGTATGCTTATGAGGGGTAATTTGTCCCCTCAATGTTAGCGTTTCCCCATGGGCGTATGTTTCGGAAAATTATTGAGGGACCAGTGGAGTACCTATATTTGCGTCAAGCAGGAGGGGGCAAACGGATTTGCAGGGGGGGCACCTACGCCCATTAAAAAGTCCTTGGATTTCTACCGCTATTTTGTCAAAGGGTACATTTCGAAATAATATACTTAGTCATCAACTAAATTGTCCCGTGGAGGGGCCTAATCTACCACTATGGTTTCTGATTGGTCGGATTTCAACCCTAACTCCACCACTCAGTTCTTAGGTTTTCTTTTGGTATCCCTTGATAAGTTACCTCACACTGCTGAAATTACACCTATACCACAAAACCGGATCGGTATCCAAAAAATCAAGCTGGAGCCCTCCAAAAAAGGAGAGATTCCAACAAATAAATGTCCGGGTCAGGAAAATGGCTCTGTTGCACCGAATATTTTTTTCCAGATGCCTTCAAAAATTGCGTATCACACCGAAAAGCATACTGGATCTCGAAAAATCGAGGTGGGATACAAAAACATGACGCTAGAGGTTCGAAAAATCAGGCCGGGATTCGGACTTTTAAAAAAAAACAGAAAAGATCCACAAAAATCGCGTTGAGCCCAGAAAGCTGGCGTTGGGTCTCCGGAACCACGCGCCTGGGCGCGATAAGTCGCGCTGGGACCCAGAAAAAATCGCACCGAAGCCCCAAAATTATACTGGGGCCCCACAAATGTGCGTCAGAAGCCCCAAATATACACAGCGGGACCCTAAGAGTACGACGGTGCCAGAAAATACAACTGACCCTCCAAAGCGCACAGAGTCTCCCAAAAAGCGATAGGGCCTTAAAACATGCGTTGCAGCCCTAAATAAACATACCGGGAGCTCTAAGAAAAATACACTGCAAGCTCGCAAGGCGCACAGGAACCATGAGAACGCACAAGGGCCTGGAAAAGAGGCTGGAGCCACAAAAGGCAACATGGTTCCAAAACGTACAAAACGACAGGGAGCTAAAGAAACACATCGGGATCTTCGAAAACGCCCCGACACGTGAAAAAATACTCGGTGTACAAAAAAAACACAACAAAGCCCTAAAACGAGCAGGGTTTCGAAGATGTACTAGGCCCATAACTTCAAAGTAAAATGTATTACCCACCACTTTAAAATATAAAACTTCACAATTTCAGGCATTCCAGTTCATAGCACCCGGTCGCCACGACGGCAACGTCAGTGCACGTGCACACCCATTTTTCGTATTCGGTGCATTCGTCACACTTCGTGCGATGCTATGGTTTCTGCTAGGCCTTCTGCGTTTTGCTAATTGCTGCCACCTGATAGACTTGCGCCATATTTGGCGTGATGGAATGATTCGTATGGGCGTTCGCTGCGAAAAGTCGATTGATTAAATTCGATCATTAGTTTCCTACTTCTCACATCTTCTGTTAGTTATGAAATGCGGTTTCCGCTGAGCTTTGATGCACTTCATATCTTTGCTGCTATCCTCCCAGATTGGATACCGAACCGAGGCCAAGCCTCAGCTTTCTTTTTTGAACCCGTTGCGTCTTTCTTGGTCTATGATTGTGCATTATGGCTCCAATCCATTTTTGTTAGGGGCCTAAAGCATTTTCGAACCCCCTGCTCGTTTTAGGTTTTGTTGCATTTTTGTGCACCGAGGATTGTTTTTGACGTGTCGGGGCGTTTTCGAAGATCTCGATGTGTTTATTTAGCGCCCGGTCTTTTTGTTTGTTTTGGAACCATGTTGCCTTTTGCGGCCCCAGCCACCTTTTCAGGCTATTGTGCGTTATCATGACCCCTGTGTGCCTTGAGAGCTTCCGGTGTATTTTTTATACCTCCCGGTATATATATTTATGGCTGCAACGCATGTGTTAAGGCCCTGTCGTTTTTGTGAGACTGTGCGCTTTGGAGAGCCAGTTGTATCTTCGGCCCCCGCTGTGCTCTTAGGGTCCCGATGTGTTTATTTTGGGCTTCTGACGCACACTTGTGGGGCCCAAGTACAATTTTGGGGCTTCGGTACGATGTTTCTAGGTCCCAGAGCGGCTTATCGCGCACAGTCGCGTGGTTCCGGAGATCAAACCCCAGTTTTCTGGGCTCAATACGATTTTGTGAAACTTTTCTGATTTTTTTAAAGTCCGAATCCCGGCCTGATTTCTCGACTCCTTCGCGCCATGTTTTTGTATCCCACCTCGATTGTTCGAGATCCGGTTTGTTTTTCGGTGCCGTACGCAATTTGTGAAGGCATCTGATAATATGTTCGGTGCTCCAGAACAATTTTTTTGTTACCTAGGCATTTAGTTGTTGGAATCCATCCTTATTTTGGAGGGCTCCAGCTTGATTTTTTCGGATACCGATCCGGTGTTTGTGGTCACACTGTGCTTACGTGTGGCCCTAGACGGCAATTTTTTAGAGCCTCGACGGGACTACCGATGGAAATTGTGGGTCCCGAGCGCGATATTTTTGGGGCCCGGTTCGAGTTTGTGCGACGCGTTGTATTTATCTGTGGCCCCAACGCGATTTTGGCGGTTCCTGTCGCAATTTTTCGGGCCTGCGAGCGAGTTTCCCGGGGCTCGTCGTATTTATTTGGAGACCCATACGCGAATTCTGGTGGACCGGCGCGAATTTTGGTGGCCCCAGCGCGATTTTTGAGGCCCCGACACGATTCTTGGGAGCTTATCCCTCTCAGGATGGAGGGGGCATTTGCCCCTTTGATATAGCACTGCGGCCACTGAAGGAGTTTTTTTTTGTCCTAGAGTGACATTCCGGTTAAGATTGATTTTTAGGGCAGCTGCAACTTTTTGGGGCCCCGGCGTGACCTTCTGGGCCTCCAGTGTGATTTTCAAGGGCTGCGACGCGACTTTTTTTTAGTCCAATGTGATCTTTTGGGCCCCTACGTCATTTTCTTGAATCCCTAGCGCGAGCTGTAGCGGCCTCGACACTTTTTGGGGGTCCAATGCGTTTTGGAGGTTTTTTGCGTCATTGTTGGGCCCCCAGAGTGATTATCCATGTCCGGATTGTTTTTCGTTGCTCCGGCTTCATTTGTTTTGGTCCCAATGAGACTGTTGGGGCACGGTAGGACCTGTCGTGTCCCTGGCATGATTTTCGTGGTTCGGGCGTGAATTTTTGGTACCCCAGGCTCAGCGTAATTTGCGGGGGCCCCGGCCGGATCTTTTGGGGCCCATATCGTGATTTTAAAATACCCAGACACGACTCTTACTATTTCTTAGGGGTTTCTTCTTGCAAATTATAGGCCTCCTGTCGCGTCTTAAGGGTCTCGTCTCATTTCCTAGAGCCTTTTTACCGGTTTTCGATGTCTCCTTGTGTGTCCTACCCTCCTCCATATTCAATGGTCCTCCTCTCCCGCCTTGGAGGGCCTCTTCTTGCATTCTGGGGCCCCTTTAACGTGGTATGGGGCTTCCTCTCACCTTCGAGGGGCATTCTCTGCCAAATTAGGGGCCTCCTGCCACGCCTCGTGTGGTTCCTCCTATATCCTGGAAAAACCTTACCCGTCTTGAGGGATCTTCAATTTTGGAAACCTCACCTCCTTCCATACCTGCTACCACTCCCATCTTAAGGGCCTCCTCTCATTTCCCGGGAACTCTTTCCGGTCTTCGGGGCCTCATTTGGTCCTGGAGACCTACTCCTTCTTGAGGGACTCCTCTCGAGTCCGGCAGGTGCCTCATGTCTCTTCTAGAGGCCTTCTTTTTCAAATTAGGGGCCTCCTCTCACGTCTTGGGGGCCTCCTGCTGTGCGTTCTCCTGCTTTGCGCTCTGGATTCGATCTTTACCCATCTTAGGGTTGGTCTCTTATCTCCTCGTGGACTCCTCTTCTCTCCCAGGCGCCTCTTCTGCCAAATTACTGGCAAACCTTTCCTATCTTAGTGGCCTTGTTATTTCCCGTGGACCTTCTTAGCCGTCTTCGAGCCTTCCTTTCCGCCTGGGAGCCATCTCTCTTATCCAATGGCCTTTCTCTCCTATTTTAGGGGCCTCCTCGTTCATCATGGGGTCTCATTTCCAATCTTGTGTCGTTCTCTTCCGAATTAGGTACCTCCTGCCACGTCTCTGGATCATCCTTTTCTATCTCGGTGGAACCTCACCCGTTTGGGGCCTGCTTTTGCGTCTCCGAAACCTCATCCCATATCCAATGGCTTCCTTTTCCGTCTTAGGGCCTCCTCTCATATTCTGGGGCCTCCTTTCCGGTGTTGGGGCCTCCTTTGCCTTCCTGGTTGCCTCCGTGCCATTTTTGACACTCTCTTGACTTCTTGATGCACTCGTCCTTGGGTGCATCCTTTTCGTTCTGGGGGCATCCTTTTCGTCCTGGGGCCTCCTTTGAGTCCTGGGGGCCTCCTCCCAATCTCTGTTCTACGTCTTGGGGGGGGGGCTTCCTTTGCGTTCTGTGGCCTCCTTTTCGTCCTGGGGGCCTCCTTTTCGTCCTGGGGGCCTCCTTTTCGTCCTGTGGGCCTCCTTTTCGTCCTGGGGGCCACCTCACAATCTCTGTTATACGTCTTAGGGGCATCCTTTTCGTCCTGGGGGCCTCCTTTTCGTTCTGGGGGGCCTCCTTTTCGTCCTGGGGACCACATCCCAATCTCTGTTCTACGTCTTGGGGGCATCATTTTCGTCATTCGGTGCATCCTTTTCGTCCTGGGGTTGCTTGGTTGGTTGTTGGAGTTTGGGGGCGCATCGACTGCGTCTTTCGTCCTGGGGGCCTCCTTTTCGTCCTGGGGGCCTCCTCCCAATCTCTGTTCTACGTCGTGGGGCCTCCTTTTCGTCCTTGGGTGCATCCTATTCGTTCTGGGGGCCTCCTTTTAGTCCTGGGGGCCTCCTTTTATTCCTGGGGGCCTCCTCCCAATCTCTGTTCTACGTCGTGGGGCCTCCTTTTCGTCCTTGGGTGCATCCTATTCGTTCTGGGGGCCTCCTTTTAGTCCTGGGGGCCTCCTTTTATTCCTGGGGGCCTCCTCCCAATCTCTGTTCTACGTCTTGGGGGCCTCATTTGCGACCTGGGGCATCCTTTTCGTCCTGTGGGCCTCCTTTTCGTCCTGGGGGCCACCTCACAATCTCTGTTATACGTTCTAGGGGCATCCTTTTCGTCCCGGGGGCCTCCTTTTCGTTCTGGGGGCCTCCTTTTCGTCCTGGGGACCTCATCTCAATCTCTGTTCTACGTCTTGGGGGCATCCTTTTCGTCCTTTGGTGCATCCTTTTCGTCCTGGGGTTGGTTGGTTGGTTGTTGGAGTTTGGGGGCGCATCGACTGCGTGTTTCGTCCTGGAGGCCTCCTTTTCGTCCTGGGGGCCTCCTCCCAATCTCTGTTCTAGGTCGTGGGGCCTCCTTTTCGTCCTTGGGTGCATCCTATTCGTTCTGGGGCCTCCTTTTAGTCCTGGGGGCCTCCTTTTATTCCTGGGGGCCTCCTTTTATTCCTGGGGGCCTCCTCCAAATCTCTGTTCTACGTCTTGGTGGCCTCATTTGCGTCCTGGGGGCATCATTTTCGTCCTGGGGGCCTCCCTTTCGTCCTGGGGGCCACCTCCCAATCTCTGTTCTTCGTCTTAGGGGTCTCCTTTTCGTCCTGGGGGCCTCCTTTTCGTCCCGGGGGCCTCCTTTTCGTCATGGGGGCCACCTCCCAATCTCTGTTCTACGTCTTAGGGGCCTCCTTTTCATCGTGGGGGCCTCCTTTTCGTCCTGGGGGTCTCCTTTTCGTCCTGGGGACCTCATCCAAATCTCTGTTCTACGTCTTGGGGGCCTCCTTTTCGTCCTTGGGTGTATCCTTTTCGTTCTGGGGGTCCTTTTGGGGGCCTTTTTCGTCCTGGGGCCTCCCAATCTCTGTTCTACGTCTTGGGCCTCCTTTTCGTCCTGGGGCCTCCTTTTCGTCCCGGGGGCCTCCTTTTCGTCCTGGGGGGCCTCCTCCCAATCTCTGTTCTACGTCTTGGGACCTCCTTTTCGTCATGGGGTCTCATTTTCGTCATGGGACCTCCTTTTCGTTCTGGGGGCCTCCTCCCAATCTCTATTCTACGTCTCTTATAGAGACCTGATTATATTTCCTGGGGGCCTCGTCAGTCTTGAGGCCTCATTGACAGCATGATCTTCTGTCCCGTCGGCCTCCTTGCTCACCTTTTTTGCTGTGCATTTGGGGATAGGGGCCTCCTCAAATTTCAGGGGGGCGGCGCCCCCCCCCAGTTTCACGGCAGGGGGGCGAACCCCCCCCGGTGGCGACGCCCTTGAACACACCCCATGTATCAGCAGTGGGAGTAACACACCCCATGTATCAGCAGTGGGAGTAACACACCCCGCTGTGCCGGCAGTGGGGCGTGACGCCGCTAAGCGACAACGTGGCGGACGAGAGGTACCTGTACCAGGTGACTGTGTACACGGGCATGCGCTCGTCAGCCGGCACCCGATCACGAGTCAGTCTGGTGGTGAACGGAGACGCCGACGACACGGGAGTGCGCCGACTGACGAGCGGCGGGAGCCAGGTACGGGCCTCGGCATCGACTCACCTCGGCACTGTCTGTCCTGGTCTGCCCCAGCCCACCTACACCTGTCGCGCTCTGACGCAGTCTTCCCACGTCGGCACTGTCTCTCCTGGTCTGCCCCAGCCCACCTACACCTGTCGCGCTCTGGCGCAGTCTTCTCACCTCGGCACTGTCTCTCCTGGTCTGCCCCAGCCCACCTACACCTGTCGCGCTCTGACGCAGTCTTCTCACCTCGGCACTGTATCTCCTGGTCTGCCCCAGCCCACCTACACCTGTCGCGCTCTGACGCAGTCTTCTCACCTCGGCACTGTCTCTCCTGGTCTGCCCCAGCCCACCTACACCTGTCGCGCTCTGACACAGTCTTCCCACCTCGGCACTGTCTCTCCTGGTCTGCCCCAGCCCACCTACACCTGTCGCGCTCTGACGCAGTCTTCTCACCTCGGCACTGTATCTCCTGGTCTGCCCCAGCCCACCTACACCTGTTGCGCTCTGACGCAGTCTTCTCACCACGGCACTGTCTCTCCTGGTCTGCCCCAGCCCACCTACACCTGTCGCGCTCTGACGCAGTCTTCCCACGTCGGCACTGTCTCTCCTGGTCTGCCCCAGCCCACCTACACCTGTCGCACTCTGACGCAGTCTTCTCACCACGGCACTGTCTCTCCTGGTCTGCCCCAGCCCACCTACACCTGTCGCGCTCTGACGCAGTCTTCCCACGTCGGCACTGTCTCTCCTGGTCTGCCCCAGCCCACCTACACCTGTCGCGCTCTGACGCAGTCTTCTCACCTCGGCACTGTCTGTCCTGGTCTGCCCCAGCCCACCTACACCTGTCGCGCTCTGACGCAGTCTTCCCACGTCGGCACTGTCTCTCCTGGTCTGCCCCAACCCACCTACACCTGTCGTGCTCTGACACAGTCTTCTCACGTCGGCCCCGACCCTCCTCAGCCTGCCTGCGTTTGCCGCGGCCTGACCCAGCCTGCCCCATAGCTGCCTACGTTTGTGCCGGTCTGCCTGTGCCTGCCCGGATCTGTCCTGCCTGGCCCAGTCCAAACCCGGTGCCCACTGCAGCCTGCATGCTACTTTCCATGATCTGCCTGGCCGGTATTATTACATCGAACTCAGAACTCTTGAGCGGAACAGATCGGATGATTTTTAACGTCTTATCTGAATGCAATTTCATTCGATAGCAAATAGCAAGAATATAAAAGCCTTCCGCCATTCATCCGACTAAATGCGAGACGGTGTGAGGCTGAATACACGTGTGTTATGGACCAAGTGGTGAGATAACATGACCCGCTGTCTGGCGGGGGTGATGCCAGAGTAGTGGGTTCGGATCCACGCGTCTCCAAGACTATTCTCAGCAGATACCCATACCACCTGGAGGGCCCTGGCAAGCATTACTTTGGTGACAATATGCTTAAGATGCAATCATTCTGAACTTTCGGCCGGGTCAGGTACAACATGTATAAATACAAAAATAAAAGCATCGTTTGAATTATGATTGCACTTGAGCAGCTTCATTGTTCCATGGACGCAGTAGAGCAGTAATGCATTGTATGTGCTGTAATAATGTCCACATCGGCAATTTACCATACCTTCCTAAAGTCATTGGCTGCAGGTTGAGATACGGGCCATCGAGCATTCAGCTCGATTGCACATAGTCTCGCATGGACATTGTATGCTAGATACGAGTACATATGTGGTGCTTGTATTACTTGTTGCATAACCTGGTGCGTGTCGTATGCACCAGCTATGTGTATGTCGGAGGGGGAGATTCTGTGTTGTCATCAACTGCTGGTGTATTCACGCGCCAACAGCGCACACAAGTAGCTGCCGAGTGGATGTCGCTCCAGTCGCTCAGATTGATGCCAGACCATAAGTCGTCAAACAACGGGACTGACTTGTGAAGTGCCGGTGCGCGCTGCCGGCAGGCTCTGGGTCGCGGCTCCGTAGCGCACTTCCTGATGACCACGCCTGGACCGTTGGGCTATCTGAACTTCATCCGCGTGTGGCATGACAACTCCGGTGGCGGTCGCCATGCTGGCTGGTGTCTGGACAAGATTGTCATAAAGGACCTGCAAACAGAGCTAGTGTGAGTCACTTGGCATGCATTGAGAGTGACGAATTTCGTGAGGCCTGGCGGGAAGCCACAGTTATGCAAGTCTTGAAATTTTGGAGGAGTGGACCCCGAGCTACTGATTGCAGTATTTTTCTAACTTTATCGACATGTAAGCTGATGGAGCGAATTCTAAATACTCGGCTGTGTCGGCACAAAGATCGGAAATGTTTTGTTAAATGCCCATTGTATTTTGTCGACATTACCGAATCACGATTGATCACGTTGCTACGCTTGGCACTGAAATTCCAGCAGTTTTCGCACAGCACCGTCTTGTTGAAGCTTTGCCTTCGTACATAGAGAATGCTTTCGAAACCACATAGCGACATGGAATTGTTCTGAGGATGTGTGGATATGGTCTTCGTGGCTTTGTGGCAGTCTTTCTTCAAAACATGTTAGCAAACCGTCGGCTTAGTATCCGTGTTGGTGAGTGATTCTCGTGATGGTTTCAACAAGTGAACGACATTCTCTAAGGCAGTGTACTTAGCGTGGCTCTATTCGACATTATGGTCAACGATATTGGCTCTGTTCTATCGCTCCCAAAATTCCGTTCACTGTTTGTGGACGATTTCACGTTCTGGTCTTCCCGCACTTCACCACGAATAATTCAGATAGTTCCATTAATGTTTGACGGATTAGGCCATACACGTGTTGTCTTAATAGTGTAGCTTTGATGACCAAACAAACACTATGCACCATGCACGCATACACAGGTGGATTCGAAACACAATCCGGTGCTGTGTGTACCTTTGTAACCGGCGCCCTCATAGGGACGTTTTCTCCGCCGGCACACGCATCTGCACACGCACACCCATGCTGGTGTTAGCAGTGTCAGCAGTGTTGGTGTTAGCAGTGTCAGCAGTGCTGGTGTTAGCAGTGTCAGCAGTGCTGGTGTTAGCAGTGTCAGCAGTGTTGGTGTTAGCAGTATCAGCATTCTTGGTGTCAGCAGTACTGGTGCTAGCAGTGTCAGCAGTGCTGGTGCTAGCAGTGTCAGCAGTGTTGGTGTTAGCAGTGTACGATCGTTGTGGTGATCGTTTGAAGCAGCCATGTGTGAACAGCTGTCTTCGTGCTTCAGGTCATTTTTCGTCTGTGAACGGTGGCTGGCGGTCGATGAAGATGATGGCATGATCGAAAGGATGATTCCACGCTCTGGAAGTGAAGAAATTACATCCTTCTCGCAGCTGTTCTCCAGCGCAACCAAGAAAAACCTAACTGACGGCCACCTATGGTAACACTCGTGGAGCCAGACTTCACGCTCTCGAGACAAAGCATGCTGTGGATGGATGCATTTTGTTTCTACTACAAAGTGTGCAATAATTCAAGTAAAATACTTATCACGGTAATATTGTTTTCTTTTTGCTTCGAAATGGCCATCGATTATAATTCTACGACAATAATATTACGAAAGCATACATCGTACACTAAAGAATAAAGTCAATTTAGTTTCACTATGTTGCTATATCGCTGTGTGGTATCGCTATGACTAGAGTGGAGACCATATGCGGCGCCATCACGGGATACTGAGTTACGTCTCCCCATACGTATTCGAGTTTGACGTTACGCCTATGGTGCTGCATGGATCGATCTAAACTCGTCCTGTCTCATTTCCAAAATCGGTGTTGACGCCCATGGTGAAACAGCACCTCGGCATGATCGGCCAACACTGACCTGCTGCTGGCTTTTGGTCTGTGAGAGACGCGACATCGCCAGGGCTAGCAAACCGTCCCTCCAACAGGGTGTCCATATTCGTGCGGCCTCAGCGGTCCAACTACACGCGCGTGCAGCGTCTCTCGGTGGTGATGGCCCTCATGTTCCTCACCATGTGCGTCAACGCCATGTTCTACAAGACGGAACCGGCCACCAGCAAGACGATCAACCTGGGCTTCTTCCAGGTCACCACCTTCCAGATCTGGGTGAGATCCTCCAGCCAAAGTCGGAAGACACGCGAGTAAGGCGATCTAGCGCATCGTGAACGAAAAAGATAAGTAATGGTTGTTGTGATGCTATGCTTGGGCCTATGACGTTGGCATTGCATGTGACATAGCGATGTATTGTGATCCGAGGTGATCATGTTGTCGTTGTTGCTGCCGCCATAGCAGCATTGTCGCTGTTCACAGTCTTCAAGCAGCTTCGCTTTTTGTGCCCTTCAGCTCGACTCGACTTTTCCTGGAATCTCTCTTACTTGCTCTGTGAGTCCCAGAGGATGATGTTTACCACGGCTTGTTGGTGGAATCCGTTTGTCTTATAACCACCTGGACCGTCCACGGGTCTTCCTGATGACAGTCCTGACCGATACCAGGTCTCTCTGACAGGTTCTGGTGACCACCCTGACTGTCCCCAGATCTCTGTGACGGATGCTGGTGACCACCCTGCCTGTACCCAGGTCTCTGATGGGTTCTGGTGATCACCCTGATTGTTCCCAGGTCTCTGATGGATTCTGGTGACCATCCGGACTGTCCCAAGGTCCCTGCGACGGGTTCTGATGACCACCCTGACTGTCCCCAGGTCTCTCTGACGGGTTCTGGGGACCATCTTCACTGTCCCCAGATCTCTGTGACGGGTTTTGGTGACCACCCTGAGTGTCCCCAGATCTCTGTGACGGGTTCTGGTGATCGCCCTGACTGTCCCAAGGCCTCTGATTGGTTCTGGTGACCACCCTGACTGTCCCCAGATATCTGTGATCGGTTCCGGTGACCACCCTGATTGTCCCCAGATCTCTGTGATGGGCTCCGGTGACCACCCTGACCGTCCCCAGGTCACCCTGATGGGCTCCGGTGACCACCCTGACCGTCCCCATGTCCCCCTGATTGGCTCCGGTGACCACCCTGACCGTCCCCAGGTCTCCCTGATGGGCTCCGGTGACCACCCTGACCGTCCCCATGTCTCCCTGATTGGCTCCGGTGACCACTCTGACCGTCCCCAGGTCTCCCTGATGGGCTCCGGTGACCACCCTGACCGTCCCCAGGTCTCCCTGATGGGCTCCGGTGACCACCCTGACCGTCCCCATGTCTCCCTGATTGGCTCCGGTGACCACTCTGACTGTCCCCAGGTCTCCCTGATGGCTCCGGTGACCACCCTGACCGTCCCCAGGTCTCCCCGATGGGCTCCGGTGACCACCCTGACCGTCCACAGGTCTCCCTGATGGGCTCCCTGATCGTACTGCCGCCTTCTCTGGTGATCGACAAGATCTTCCGCTTGTCGCGTCCGAAGCGGACGGCGGCCGAGCAACGGGCCGAGGAGCACCTTCAGCGCGTCAGAGAGAGCTTCGGCCGAGTGAAGCAGGCCAAGAAGAAGCGCTCCTTGCCGCACTGGTGTATCTACATAGGCTGGCTCCTGGTGCTGGCCGCCGCAGTCACCTCAGCCTTCATTGTGTTCTCATATAGGTGAGAGAGAGGAGAGAGAGAGAGAGGGCGAGAGAGAGGGCGAGAGAGAGAGAGAGAGACAGCGAGAGAGAGAGAGAGAGAGAGAGAGAGAGAGAGAGAGAGAGAGAGAGAGAGAGAGAGAGAGAGAGAGAGAGAGAGAGAGAGAGAGAGAGAGAGAGAGAGAGAGAGATAGAGAGATAGAGAGATAGAGAGATAGAGAGATAGAGAGATAGAGAGAGAGAGAGAGAGAGAGAGAGAGAGAGAGAGAGAGAGAGAGAGAGAGAGAGAGAGAGATAGAGAGATAGAGAGAGAGAGAGAGAGAGAGAGAGAGAGAGAGAGAGAGAGAGAGAGAGAGAGAGAGAGAGAGAGAGAGAGAGAGAGAGAGAGAGAGAGAGAGAGAGAGAGAGAGAGAGAGAGAGAGAGAGAGAGAGAGAGAGAGAGAGAGAGAGAGAGAGATATATATATATATATATATATAACGATACTCTACCGGTGAGCAATCAGCAACAGCAGCTCACTCGGAACCCCAAGTAATTAGTAAATGGTCAAGCATATGTCAAATCTGAGCCATAATGGCTAGATTGATTTCCACCAAAACTCATGCAAAGAAGCGTTCCATTAACACACACACACACACACACACATATATATATATATATATATATATATATATATATATATATATAGATATTGTTGAGCAGCCATACTTGTTACCTCGTACCTCCGCTGAAGTGTCACCTTGGTTATTACCGGGAGCAGTAGATTACCATGCACCCCTTCCCTTGAGTATTTAATATCAAGCTAATATGGCTTAGTCATTAATTGCAGACGCTTCTGCCGACGAATATGTTCTGGTCGATAGGTGAGGGAAAAGCGCAGAGGCGATCTAGCTACAAGAGTCAGGAACAATTTCACGCCTCCATAAGCAGTCGTGGGT